>PNEQ01106848.1:0-54584 GCA_003012365.1 Medauroidea extradentata
TATATATATATATATATATATATATATATATATATATATATATATATATATATATTAATTTTTGAAAATGGTTGAATTTGAAATAAAGTAAGTTTTTAAAAACACAAAATATTTTAATGCTGCTTTTATTCATATCTTGATATAGCCTTTGTACTATCATTCAATTTATATAATTTCATTTATGTAAGTTAACTAGTAATACTTCTAGTATAAAAGAGTTTTAGGCGGATTTGGACATTGACGTGCCTTTATACAAAACCGTGGAAGCTAAAAAAATTTCAGTCATTTAAAAACGTTTACAAAGTAGCCTATGTCTACAAAACAAACCTAATCTCTTACAAACATAAAATGCATTTTATCAAATTAAAATTTTCGTCGCATCGTCTCTTTAAACGAACCACTCTAGCATTCGCCTGGAGCGGTTTTTGGAAGCCATGGGAAACCGGAATCAGGATGGTAAGAACCGGGAATCAACCCAGGGTCTCCCGTATGGGAGTCCAACGCGTACATCGTGCGGTTCTAAACTATAATATGTGATAATTTTGTGCTAACTGTACTGTTAGTTATTTAAAGTTGTCAGTTAGAGAATGGCCTTTGTAAACTATCCTCGACAAAGGGGATTACGTCAAGAAATAAAGGGCTGGTTACTTCAAATTTTTTTCGGAACTTTCTCGTGACGCTGCCACGATATTTTTTTCTTGGTGGAAAGTTGAGGCCTTACAATAAATGAACCAACTAAGAATGGAGTTATGTGACCATAATTACCTGATGATATTATCTTTCATTTTGCGTGCGTTGACGAGAGTTCAATGACTAGACACCTGGAAAATTCGCGTTTTCATTTCGGCACAAGCTAGAATTTCATCGACTGTAAGTTTGTGTCACTTTCACAATTGGCCTTTGACTTATTTGACATCTCCTGGAAGTATCTGAGCCAGTAATGTAAATGTAACTAATGCAGATATATATCACTTTAACCGCAAGCAACTAATGAGCATCAACTGTCTACTTCAGTTCACATTCTTGCAGGCTAGCCTACAGGTCTGTGAATCTGCGATTTTTTTCCGGTCTCTATCAATTGGATCGTTTACTTCAAATATCAACTTAAGTGACATTAATGACGAGTAGCTTATTATTATTAATTAAAAAGTTCAACGTATTGTTGTTATTTAGCTAAACGTGCTCAAATTAAAAGCTGTAACCATGTTTCACTGGAACATATGGGCCCAAACACGCAACAGCACAGCCTGCCATGCATCGTTACCTGGGACTCCTAAATGCATGCGCATACATTCATTTGATTACCACATGTTAGCCCTCTACGTCTGACTGTACAGGCCCCTTTAGTGCTATGTTTAACTATCACATTCATGACGCGGCCAAAACAGTCGTGCCGTTAGAAGTCTACATGCCATTCGGAATATTTTAGCTGTGACAGCGCTCGAGCGTAGTGCACACACGGTGTCTAATGTTTTTGTCATGACCGGGGCAATACGTTTTGTTCGCCTGATCACAATTTATTTGACAACGTTTAACTGTTTGTCTACGAATAAAAAGCGTTAAATATTGGCGTGCGACGAGACTCTCTCTAGTCGTGTCAAATGGGGACAGTCAGCTTTTTTTCGTGATTTTTACTATGCATAGTAAGTAACGCCAACTTACTCTTATATCTAGGCGCAAGGCTGGATAAAACACCGAAACAACTAACCTTAAAGGCACTGCCTACCTGGCAACCCTGGGGAAGCAAGGATACAGATGTTGATGTTGAATGGTAGATGTAGTATGTTACAAAACAAGACGAAAATGTGTCCAGTAAACATGGGTTCTGAAACGCATACCAGAAGAGCACATGTTCAACGCTGCGAGAGTGAAACTGTGGAGCACTTTGCTTTAATGGACGACCTATATCTGCAGTACACACACGAGGGCACAGTATTCAACTTGTCTGTTGTAGTAGCAGGCAGGTAACTGGATCTGGGGTTAGAATGTAAATTACATCGGAATTATTTTACGTTATAAATATTTAAATATGAATAGAATGTGTCAGCTGGCACTTAGCACTACATAGTATGTCCTCGTACTCAAGTCATATCGTTGGACTAGCAATCGAATACATAAAAAACATTTACATTTTCTTTGCAACATTATTTGCGAAAAATGTTGCAAAAGCGAAATATTACTGCCATAGAATTTCTAACAATGCTTTGATATGCCTTCATACAATCAATATATTTTATTGAACACATCTGTAGTACTGTCTTACGCGAGTCAAACATGAAGCAGTATTTGTAGAGCGTAGTGGCTGCGATATAATCTAACATTGCACTTGTACCGTGAAATTGAGGAAATTTTCGATTTTCTGAGTATCCCTCCTGGACTACCGGACAATGGGTTGAAATATAGGACATGTTTGGGATTTTCAAGACGTCAGGTAACCCTGAGTAAAGTTGAGCAAAGGTAGGGGCTTAACTCACTTAACTCGTTCGGAATCTAAGAGGGAGGTGGGGTGGGGTGGGAGTGGGAGTTAGAGGCCGTTGATTTCATTCACGGTTCAGACATTCTAATTTCGTTCTAGCACGATTTTCCAAGGTTACTAATACTATGCGAGTTGTGGCCGACTCCTTCCTACTTTACTGTCTGTCTCGACCACCCGTTTCGGTTCTAATGATCTCGCACTTGGCGTTACATTAAGCCCTAGAAACACCTAATCCACAAGTTAGTTGTTGAACACGCGTTTCTACATTTTGTTTTATAGCGCCATCTCTCTCGAAAGTCATTTTATGTACAAGCACAAAGGGAAAACTAACATACCCCAACACTTAGTGAAATTAGGTCATGCGACTTACCGACTTCTAATCACTGGTATTAAAGAACTTCTTTATTGTTATCTGTACAGTAAACAGAGCATGATTGAAAGTTCTTATTTCGGTGTTAGTTATGTACGTAAAGAAAAAAATATGTTTTAATAATTGAGGAGCAAACGTTCAAATATAAAAACGTGTCCGAAAATCTGAACACTAACTATACAGACTTTATAAATAAACTCTGTTTGTTCACACAAATATAAACTAAGATTCAATGAGCTTAGTGCTTGTATTATATAAATTCAATGTTTCTTCTTGGTTAGAGTTATAATACGTTGAGTTTTATCGCTTTCCCTTATAACGTGATTAGGTGGAAATGTCTCGGTTTGAAACTTTGTTCCTCAATTTCTGCTCATGTGTGCATGACAGCAAGCTAATCCGAATTCAGGCCTTATAAACTTGAAATCCCGAATTTGCAGTAACATTGAAATATGATATTTGCTTATCCATTCCACCTACCCGTAGATGAAACATCAGTCCTCATAGGACGTCCTCTAAAATTAGATTAGAAGAATCGGAATCAGTGATGGCTTGCAGCATTAGTAGTATTTTTACTGCCTTCCTTGTACGAGGGCCGACTTGAAAGTGAATCCGATAATTTATCTCGATGTATGAAAATAAATTACGTATAGACTACTGCACATTTTAAAGGAATTTTTATCACTTTATTAGTAATGATAAAAGTAAATAATTTTCGAAGTTGCACATTAGTTTTTTGGTCTGCTCCTTTTCTGCTTTGCAAAAGTGTCTGTATATTGTCATACCGTAAAGCAGTAATATGCGTACATAAATATTACGCAATTATATACATTTTTTTCATTTACACTTGCAGGTTATCAGCTGTGTGTAGTTTAAGATTTTTTAGTTTTACGGGGGGGAATTTGTCTTTTGTATAATGTTTCTCATAATATATGTGTAAACGTATACCTTCGTATGTTATAAGAAATATTACAGAAACTAAAATTTCCATATTAAAACCAAAACAGCTTATAGGCCTGTCATGCGTATTGTCCAAACAGTTTTTGTTACGATCTCTAATATGGATCTATATATTTACTTCCATGTTCATTTTGCTCGAAAAAAAAAATTGCTCATGCGTTCGCACGGGACTGCTAACCTCTTTAACTCCATACAGTTACTAGGATATCGGGTGAAAAGCGCTCGGGGGAAAAAGTATCCTCGTAAAAAGCGGATAAAATGGGCTCGCTGAAGTTTAACCGCTGTATATAGGACGGTATAAAAACCGCTCTCGTGTGAATATACTCTTCAACATTGACCTCTATGACCTTCTGCCAGGTGGTTGATTGGTTTTGCTGTTTTCCCAAGAGAGTCTCAATTAATTACTATATTATGCCCGGTGGTCGGTGTCTTGATACGTGTGAATATTGTTCTGCCCATGTGTTCGATATGAAGTCATACAATAATACTGTAAGTGACGAATTAAATAATCACTAAGACCGACGGGCAAACTTTTCCAACGTACAGTTAGTCACTAGAGATGTTGGTTTGTCGCGGGAAAACGTGACTGTTTGCTGGATTTCAACGTACAAACAGCGTATGAAAAGATTACTGGCTTTCGCTTGTACGTGGAGCTGTTTCCTATTTGACTGAGCCAATAAGAATCCCGCTGTTGTAATATTTGATGCCTGTTATTGGTCTGCAGACAGCTACGCTGTGTCAGACGTATATCCCCCAGTCATACATGTCGCAACAAGCTGCAGTGTTGTCAAGCCTATGTTGGTACAAAACATTTTCTCGATATACCATCACCAGTATAATCACATACTTACGAATATATGCGGTTAGTTGTTAAGGGTAACGGTGCACTGTCGTCTTTATCTTATGGGTCATTTAGATGGTTGCTACACAACGGGTTTATTAAGTTGGTTATTTAGGTTTAAATGACTTTAAGACAGTTTTGGTTAAATGGGCATTTACTCTAACTAGAATGGCAGGTACTCGGAATACAAAATCAGTTACAATGTATTATATTAATATAGAAGGGGAGAGCAATATTACTTATTATTAACATTATGTTAAGTTGAGGACTGCTGCCACATAATTAGATGTGACGACCATACTGACAGCTGGATTGTTGAGGTAGACGGCATCGACGGACGAGCACGCCCCCGCCGGTACTCGACCATCGTGCTGGACTGCTGTTGATCAGATAAGTGTTGGAGGGCAACCAGGGTAACAAGGAGTTATATCGGCGTGCTGGTCCTCATTATTGTGGCACTACGGAGGGGGATAGGGTAGGTGATGTGAGTTGCTGTCTTCGTGGGTTTTCCAACGTTAGCCTAGTATAGCCCGAACCTCTCTCGCTGTCGGAATGCTTGGCCATATCACAACATTCCTGAAGTCGTATTAACATTTTTTTTTTTACATTTCATGCTCTGAATGTTAATATACTGCTCGAAAAACCTAAGTGTGTCCTCGGAAAATATGTGAACTACAACCGTCCCCTTCTCTGACATACCTCACCCTCCTACTCTCCTTCAACCTACTACATTTTCCGAGCCAATAGCGAGCAAGTAGCCTGGCCGTCGCGACATGCAGTGCATATTAGTCTCGTCAGCTGCAAAGCGACAACCAGTGTGTAGTTAGTTGTCCAGGTCGTGTCGTTTTGCACTGCACATCTACAAGGTATATACTTGCACAGACCTATTAGACCTACTACAGATGGTCGCTTACAATATGAATGGAGTGTACAGGGAGGGCTCCAAGACATTTCACTCCACTGTTTTCACACGGCGACCTCGAAATACTAGCTCTCTTACCTCCCCTACTCGGGGCTACACTTAGGTTTGTCAGGCAGTACTTACACTATTTTTTATTGTTATATAATAATCTACTTCCATATTATCTAATATTTTTTGGATGGTAAAACATACAATCTGTCTGATCTTCTAGCAAATGTATGGGAATATAATATGGGAGTAATTTATTATATGATCTCTCGTTTATTTCAAAGAATTGCAAATAACTCAAATATTTTTTAACCATATGTTTTGAAAAAAATTGAGACAGTGTACAGTCATACGATACACAATTTTGCTCGGCAGTTTTTTAAAATAATGTACCGTTTGCGAGCAAAAAAAAATTGCTTCATTTTGGCTTATTTTCATTACAAAATGTGTACTATTTCGGGGGCAAAAATCTAAAAATCAGTTTGGTGTATTGCAACAGAAAAATTCGTACACAAACGTTAATAATATAAGTGTTAAAATTGCCAAAGGAATTTTTTATGTATGTATTAATTTGCGTTACAAAAATATGTTTGAAACCACTGCTAAACTAGAGAGCGAGGCCTTAAGTAGTCAGCATTCTATATTGTGGAATTGTGCTGCAGTTGGTTAGATGCTTAGTTTTTTTTATTACTGAGTATATCTCCAACATACTTTTCCACTATAAGAAAATACGTTCTGGAGGTGAAGGTTAGTATTTTCAGAACATCGTACGCATTAAATTACGGTCTACAGTCCCTCCAACACTAGCACATACATTTCATTTACGTTGGCTTTACTTCTCGACGACAGTGATGTCAGTAGAAGCGGTTACACACAATTTAAAGTTGGTACATGAAATGGAAGAAAAATCTGTCATGACTATGTTATGAAGTCATCCCTCCATTCACCTTGGGCGATTTCGGGAAACTATGGAAAATCGAAAGTAAGATGGCTTGGGCCAGGAATCGAACCCGGACCCATATGAATGAGAGTCCAACGTGTTAGCGTACTTTTGCGTAACCTCGATTAGTCCCTACATGGCCAGAAAAACCGGTTTTCTCGCACGGTTGTATTTTAAAATATAGCTCTTATAGGCCAATGAATGTGAAACTACCTAGGCGTGCTACAATGAGCTGTACTTCAGAATTTCTCACAGTTATTATAGATCCAACGGTACGATGGAAAAAAATGCACTCTACATGAGTGTCGTGCGGTTAGGAGCAGTAGGGCAGCAGGTGGACGTGTCAGTGTCGCCCTTATCGCTTCTGTCCATCTGAGCTTCCAACACTAAAATGAGCTCGAGATAGGAGGCATTCTTTTGAGAGAGGGCTTTAAAGAACACTTATGAATGAAAGAGACTCAGGTCGCTATAACTCAAGATGTAGAACTACTTCACTTAATATGTTCAACTTTATCGAGTAGTTACATGTGCTCCGAACTAGTTCCTATCACAGTCTCTTTTCTTTCAGAGTAAACTATGTTCATAGGCAGTTTCGAATGACATATCTTCTCTACTGCTTTCATATTGGCTACTTCGAGTCACAAACTTTTGTGTTAAAAATGTTTATGTTTGTTATACAAGCATACTAAAATTGTATTTTGTTATAATTCACTAAATAAGATTCTCGAAAGTTGAGTATAGGTACGAAAATATTAAGGGCGTTCACGTCATAAAAATTCATAATTTTATATTTGCATGACATTGTGGTCGTTTTATACACATTACTTGTGCCTACATTTTTCACTTGTAAAACTTTTTTAGCTCTCATAGTTTTCCTTCAGCGGCATGCCGAAGTCAGAATTTACAAGTTACGGGAACATGGTAATAACAAAACTAAGCGACTTACTTGAATGAAATGTAATTTACACTGGAATTAGATATAATGGGCCATATGTTAACATATTTTAAACATCCAACAAAGTAATTTTGTCTTTTTTAAAAATTGGCCAAAATGAAGAATATTGCAATAATTTTCAATTTTTTTTAAAAAAGTACAAATGAATTACTTTTTTTGTTTTTAAATATTTTAGCATATTGCCCATAGTAAATAATTTCAGTGTTAATTATTTATTTCGAGTAAGTCACTTGGATTTTGTTATTGTTTTGTTCCCGTAACTTGCAAATTTTAACTTTGTCATGTCGCTATGGGAAGACTAAGAGAGATAACAATTTTTACAATCAGAAAATGTAGTCACAAATAATGTCTGTAAAACGAACATAATGCCGTACAAATATAAAATTATGAATTTTAGCCATGTGAACGCCCTTAAGGTCAACTTCTAGTTTTCAAGTTTGTCAAGGTTTAAAAATTCATTGGCTTTATTCGGTTTATGCGTCTAATCTCGCCTGTATTATGCTAGAATCACAAAAACGCGACAGAAACTATATTAAGTATATAATGCGACACTAACAACACTCGTTATTGCGAACCTAATTATGCTGCCACGTGCGACAAATACTAAAAAAAAATTACATGTAGACTAGTAAATAGTTAATTGCCGCTGCATACGAACCTCTGGTACGACAGTCGCAGATGTTTACAGTATTTCCGTTTTTTTTTTGTTTATTTGTAACAAATTTTAAATGCCCACTAGCATTCCTAAAATGTGTAAATAAAGGACTGCTTGAAAAGTTTATGATTTGCTTATAATAATCAACAAAAATCTCTTGAAATAAGTAAACGCAATTTACGACCAACTGACTAGTTTCACCAACATTTGGGCGCAAAATCAAATTCCGACTAGAATAAAATCTACAAAATTTATATTATTAATTCCTGTCGGCTCCACCAATTTTGTCGAGCTGACGTCACGAAAACTGATTGGCGGACATCTTTTGTTTTTTCGCGTCGTGGCGGTCGTGTTTCTTCTGTCGCCCCATTGTGATTCCGGTATTAGTTTTGTAGGCGATCAAACATGGCTGCCAAATGTCTTCATCTTAACCTGTTAAAAGGCATCTTGTATGGCCATGGTCATTATCGTCTCAGCACGTTATTTAGGCAAAACAGGCGTGGCTCATAGTCGCCGAGCGACTCGCCAAATGATTCGCCGAATGTTTCGGCTAGTTGTTCGTGGACAAATATAGGGCGCGTCTACTAATCTGTCAGATTGACCTCGCACATACCGTAGGGGCAGCGTTATATTTTTATTTTAGCCCCTTTAGCGACTTTCTTAGAATGTACAACAAAAAAATCCCCTTGACGGAAAGTAAGATGACAGTTGTTTGGGTATGCATCTCAGTATAACCGGGTTAATATACTGATGATTTTAACTGAAATACACGAATAATAATAAAAGGTTTCTTAAGCCCAAGCACTGTGAACCTTCACTTTATTTTATGTGAGCAGTTTTTGAAGTCCCATATACACGACTCCGTCTGATACAGTTCAAATGAAGTAAACATAAGGGCCTTGCTCCACTCTGTCTTAAAGCGTTTATAAAAACTCACGAGGGTAGGGTGGGTAGGATTCAGGTAGGCCTATGCAAAATATAACCCGAGTAAAATTTACACGCCCCAAAGATGTCAAAACAATAGCTTCTCGACCTATTCTCCGCTTTCCCAACTCCCGAGGAAGGTAAGTGGCTGTTGGCAGAAAGAATTGACTATTTCGAGCAAATGCACATATCATACATAACCTAAGCCACAACGATGTGAAACAAACTGCAGAGTGTTCAAAATATCGAAGAAACAAGTACGAAACGAATCTTATGTGCAATATAAACGAAATAATGTGTTAAATATTTAAAAATTATAAAAATGTAGATTCTTTCTATTCCCACCATCTGAAAACTCTTAGCAGTATTAAAGGCGTATATCATATCCTGGCTAACTCCCTGAAAGTCGACAAAGTCTGATCACGTAACTGAGAAAACCTACCCTACGTGAGCTTTTTGTAACTGATTACAGTAGCCAGTCAACATGTGCGCTTCATTCAACAGTACACAAACAATTAGGTTCAATAATGTGTGGAGGGCTATGCACTTATGCGGGCACAAAAAACCAGTACGTAAAACCCGAATCGATACTAGCATAGGCGCATCCAGCCGCCCTCCCCCTTTACCAAACAATAGGAGTGAATATTTTTATTTTAGTTCACTATATATGTGTACTAATAGTACAGTGCCGTAGCAAATGTACTGTACAATACGTGTGCGTTGAGAGGTCATTGCAAGTAAAGTGTGTTGACATGTTTCTGAACCGATATACTGTAATGGATACGAGCTTTGTCGAAATCCGCCTGCCTGTAGTTGGTTATTTGTTAGATCTTGTGCCCTCTCCAAACCAAAATTCTGGGTGCGCCCATGGATAGGGATCGCCACTACATTCGTCACGAATGCCAAATATTCGCCGCGCAAAGACGAACGACCATCTACACACTCGCATCCTGATACATTCGGGGATGTGTAGCGGTGCTTCGACGAGTACCTGGCAAGAGATCTCCGAGAATAAGTGACTTTTCATTACCTAATCTCTACTTTGCAGAAATGACGACCAGTTTGTTACAAGAGTTCAACCTTGAAGCAGAAGTTTCTTCATACTCCAACTCTTATGCAACATACATCGGGAAGTGCAGTGGGATTTCCTGTATTCGAAGAAAACATCGGAACATGCTCTCCTCAAAGAACAAGAAACTGACTTCAGAAAACATTTTCTTTAAGAAATAAACGGATGCGAACATAATAATCCAGCCTTACTCTGCATAGAATTCACGATAATATCAAAAGCCATAAGTTCTGCTTCATGTATAGAAAAGACCGAGTCGTGCAGTAAACATTTCACTCGATTTATTGTTGTGTAGGTTTCAGCACTCGAAACTAACTCTACGGTAATAGCAGTCTATTTCCTGCCCAAGACACAAGGAGAAAATGACTACCTATTTATTAGGAAAACGAAGATTTACCACTGTGCTGAAATCCGGGCTTAACTTTATTTTAATCAGTGGCAAAAGATGTACTAGGTCCTGGATTTTCCGACACAAATTTCTTTAACAAAAACTCCATGTTTTTTTCTTTTGCTGCTTCGGACACACTCGAGTTTTTTTTGTTTAATCAATCTTGCAGATACGATCATATCAGTATCACTGTAATTTCTGTAAGGTTTTTGTAACCATTCCCATCTAATACGTATTTCTTCATCCTTCTCCAGTTGAAGGTCTATAACAATGACAGTAAAATGTAGAATGTTGCTAAATTCTGCTCGAAAAACAATGAATCAGTATATGTATGATATGTTTCAAACAAGGTAACTTAACTTGGTGGTACAATTTTGGTTCCTTATTTAGTGATAATAAATTGGTAAAGTTAATTAGGTGATAACCTCTAAGCGCATATGAGTACTCGTAAATATTGCGAACACATTACCTCTAACTTAAAATGTTATCACAAATCTCGTATGTTACATATAAATAATTATTATATATGTTTGAAATAAGGTTTGCATGAAGTTTTACTGTTACTGAAGACGATGCCAAATCCCTTTTCTTCGCTGATTTTGTAAGCGTATAAAAGGTTTGGTAACGTAGCTCTAAAGAAACAATTTACACCGAAATAAAATTATTAACGTGTGCTAATTCAAAGCTCAACACTGACTAAAATGCTCCGCAGTCACGTTCCGTTTTGTACTGCTCATAGTCGGGACATAATGGCAAAGTTACGTACCAAGCATCAAAGTAGACATGCTGCTCTATCTGTTGTCGGAGTACGGAACTGTTTTGCGGTACACCTAACTTGAATACATGGCTTTCAGAGAGTATCGCCAACTTAGGTGTATCACCAAATTAGACGACCACTTTCACTAAAGAGAGAACGTATGTACCATTTTACATCTGTGGCAAATATTAAGCGGAATTATTTACACCCACATACAAATTACCACACCGTTAAGGAAGTACGTATAATAAAATTTTATCTCTTACATCAATGGCAGCGTTCTTACATTTTTTTTTAGCAACCAGTCAAATGTGTACTGTACTGATGTTACCAGACTTGTAAAGTAACAGTGTTCAACATTTGCTCTATTTACAAGCTGAAGTATGGTTAGTGCCATGGAAGAAAGAGTATACAGAAGACGGTATGCTAGGAATTACTTGAAGTCGACGCTTTATGCCAGTTTTGCGCGAACAATACATTATTATCAACACAGACGGCTCTCAGAACGCGTAGTAAGTATAGTCTACTCGGTAGTATTGGTCACATGATTAGATCTATCCAGTCGTTAGATGTGTATAATGTTTTTTTTTCGATCGCACATAAATTCGAATTGTACTGTGTGCTGCAGAATTGGTCGTTGTTCGACCTGTATTATAAGACCAGGTTATAACAGTGCAGAATATCCTTTTATACTAGTACAATATACGTATACTGCAATTGCGTACTAGAAATATATACTCTACCGAGTAGATCGTGTAATGTTTTTCGTGGTTTTACTGTTGAACAGTTTGAATGAAAACGGTTCGTTATTCGGGTGTAAACAGAAAACAGGTAAGAGAAAGTGATCTGCTACTGTTAACATTTCATGGGTCATATTAGCATACTGTAAATTACGTTGTTAAACAATTATTTATCTAGATAAATTTAGCTAACCAATGTGAAAATACGGCCACATATATTGTTTTTTTACGCATATGTATGTCACTGACAATGAGTAACTGCTAGGTAATAGCAATACAACGAACACATTTGAACACAAAATGTTAGATAAATGGCAGAAACTAGCGTAAATATATTAAACACTGTTAGCACAACAATTGTTACCATGCACAAAAAGTAGACGATGTCGGTACTCACAGAAATGTGTTTCAACACTCAGTCATGTTGTTAAGTTAGCATTTTATTTTTTAAAAATTTGTTTTCCAAGCAATGTAGACAAAGCTAAAAACAGCACATTTCTCATTTCATAAATAATTTTTACTTCATTGCTCTTCAAAATTTGTGTAAAATATATTGGCTCTTATGGGGGAAACAATGTTCATGAGCTACATTGACCACGTGTGTAATAGTTCGTACAACAAGGGCACGCATATAAAGACTTCAAGTGTCTGCCTACGCAGTATACGGCATAGCCACCCCCTGTAAGTGCCCCATACTGAGTACGGTTGAAAAACCTCCACATTGTTTAAGAAGTTAATTAACACTGTACGTATGTAAAAGACACTTTTGCTCCCGGCCTCTTTTTGAAGCATAAGTTAATGAAAGGAAGTTATATTACATTACAATTGTCCAAGGCAAACACTAAATTAATAAAATACAACATACGAAACGCAGGAAGTAAAGTATTCAACAATTTTACTTAATGTTAGTTCAAATTAAATTTGTTACATTTGTAAGAATTATTGCACCTTTTAGAAACCTGCGTAGCTGGCTGCTTGAAGGCTCTCTTAATGGGTTTTGTAAGAGCTTCCGTATCAAGATGTTCCTAAGTCACTCCACGTGTCCTAAGTCAACCCAAGTGCCCTGTTACCTCCACTTATGGTTCCTAATAGCTTCATCAAAAACTGCAATTAAGAAAAACGAGATTTTCTTTAGTCAAATCTTTGCTCATAAGTTTAATTAAAGCGCAGCTCCGCTTATTTTATTTACAACACTCATACTTCGTGATTTTTAAGATGTAAGTATATCATTTACTACGTCACATGAGCGTAAGGTCGTAGGATGAAATGTGTTGTAACACATGTTTTCCTAATATCTGAATAGAAGCGAAGTTTGTGAAATTCAGTAGCCTTATACATTAAATTACTATGGTCATATTGCAGCACAATTTTTGCGCGAAGTCTTGAATATGTCATTTTGTTAGAATACATAATATCTGAAATATTTTCTTTCTAGCCAGGTATACAAACTCTGAATTTGAGATGCCTCAAACATAAACGTTTATTGGTTATTTATTAGTTTTTAAATATCTTCGAACAGCTTTGCGGGTTTGAGGAAGAGATTCGGCCAGGCCACTTTAATAAGGAACCACCCGAACATTCGTTTGGAGTGATTACGAAAACTCTATAAACATCGAAATCACGAGGCCCCGAGGGCGGAAATCGAACCCAGGTACTCCCGAATTCAAGATTATCTGCTCTACTTCACTGAACTACTCACACTTTCATAATTAAGGGAATTTTTTTTGGGGGGGGGGGGGGCAACACCTTGCGTTAATATAATTTCTGTAACAATCTGAAGTGTGTGTGTCTATATAGTGTCATGTTTTAGACATAGACAAAGCATAGGGGATTGCTTCGTACATTTGATTATGTTGGGCTACGCGTATAGTCACTATAGCGAATACTATTTATGTGACTACCCGCAGGAAAAATATATTTGTTTGCTCCTGATGGCAACTACCTAAAGTTAACGAAGCCAAGGGCATTTAAAATTTTTCATTAAGTTTTATAGGTTAAGAACCGTGCAAAGTCGTGCGGAAATTTTAGTTCAATCGTTTGACATTGAACTTACGGCGAAAAATGAATTACTATAATATGGCGAGTATTGAGATTCCTAAATTAATATTTTGATAATTTAATCACTATGTTTTTTTTAGTTAAACAAGAGTTTTTCTGAATGTGTAACTATTAGAAAGTAGTTCACGATTTTTTCTTAGTAAAATAATATTCATAAATAGGACATACGTAAATAGGAAATTATTTCACCTCATCTTCAAGGGAATATTTTCAAGCAACTCACGTAGCCTGTACGGCACATTTTGACTTCTGTGCACGACTGTATGTCAAGATTTGTGATATCAGTCCGAGGAAGGCCTCAAGGAAGAGAACCAGATAAAGACCGGGGAAATACAGGAGGTGATGTTGACAGCGGAAGAGATTCTAAACCGCTCTTTTAATACAAATCTAGGAAGGCTCTCAGAACCACATCGTCAAACCAGAAGCGTTATAGTTACACGCGAGAAAGGCTTACAAATAACGTTTACAATTATGTAAGCAGCAGAGGCAATAAAGACTTGAAAATATTGCCAACAAAGCGACTGTATGTAAAAGTACGGTTACACAGTCTATCGTCTATTTCAACGTACCTCGGCACAAACCCGCACAAACACACACACACACACATACACTTCCACTGAGAGCATCCAGGGGCCGCAAATTTTCCAAATCCCCCTGCGTCGAAATAAATCGTCGCACTAAGAGCTTCATACAATAAACCCTTTCCTGCTTGAGAGGCCTAGAAGTACAAAACTAATATGCCTAAATTTACGACGGGCGGACCAAAATGTAGGTCATTCGGGATAATGTCAGCACTAAAAATTTAACCTTTAAAAAACGTCACTAGCCGTTACTGCATACAATTCGATGTTAACGATAGCTGATTTACGCTTTGAATGGTTGCCAGCAAATTATCTAATCTAGTTCGGTGTATTATCATATTTTAATACAACAGTACTGAAATAAAATCAATTGAAAACGACATATTTGTGTTTTATGTAAATGTAAACTTTATTTTATCACTCTGTATGGTTTCATATTGCCTTCACAAATTATATTACAGGCGCAAACATCAGGTGGCTTGTCCAGAGAGGTTAGACATTTCTTGTCGTTAGCAGTTACGTGCAGAAAGGCATGAATTGGCTGGAAAAAAATAAAATTGTTCGGCTTTTTTGAGTGCTCACTTTATTCCGAAGCGCCTACAATAATTTTACTTCGAACATAAACGTTTGTACACTAGATACGAAATAATTACACTTCTTCAACGCATACTTATTTCAAATTCATGGCATTTCCAGGAGTACGATACCAAATGCGGTCCAAACTTTTCTAGACGAAAGCAATAATAATACCAAAAGAAGACGAATGTTTCTTTCCTACTTATGTCTCTCTCTCTCTCTCTCTGTGTGTGTGTTTCTGTGCATATATATATATATATATATATATATATATATATATATATATATATATATATATAATGGGATTTCAATAGGTAAACAATCATTTTTTTTAAATTTTTTTTGAGAAAGTATGTTTGAAAGTAAGATATTTACCTTTTTGTTTATCGAATCCGATTTTGTATTTTCACAGATACGGGATAACTGGAAAAATGTTTTCAGCTATTTTGAAGGGCCCAAAAATCAGGTTTTTAATAACTCGGCTTACTTGTTAAACTTAGGGTGACTGATAGTTTTGAAACGTGTACTATTCTCATAAATATATAAATGTTCACTAAGTTGGTAGTTTCGTCAGAAAATAACCGGAACTCACTGGAATGCATTTCAAGCGCCAGTAGGGAAACCACTTAAGGCGGCTGCCTATCCCACGCTTCAAATGCGTTGCAGCGTGTTCGTAAACGTGGTTTTTCTACGAAAATATTCCATGTGTGCCCATTGTGCCAACGTACGAAAAGGAAACAAACTTCAGACAAGGTTGGAACCTCATTGTTAAGACGCCACGCTCATTAAAACACTGTTTATAAGCCAACCGGCCTTTTTAGAACTCCGCACTTCAAAATGTACTAACCGGATGTACGTGAAACTCAGATTGCGACCTGCACTGAATTTAGTTGCAGACTTTCCAGCAATAAAATTATATGGTCACCGTTGAATGCCCCATAGTAAAAACCGTTCGGCGGGAACCTTGCACGCTAGTTCAGCGACGCGACATTTGATGCGCGCTTCAAGGTCGACCTTACTGCTCAGTAGCTTTTGAGCGTCTCACGCGCGGGTAGGCGGCTCCCTCAAGGGTGCGGTGTACCGCAATTTTCGTCACCATTTGTTTATATTTTTTATTTGTACCAGATTTTTTTTATCTCTCATAGTTTTCGCGTAATGGCTTGTTAAAGTCATTTTTGCATGTTTCCGTTTTAACGACTACACTAAAACCAACTGCTATACCAAACTCAAAAAAATCACAGAGGATAAAGACACTGCAGGCTATAATGTCATACTCATAAATATAAAGAATACAAATTATTTATATTAAAAAAATGCTGAAAATGAAAATAAATTGTTAAAAATTCAATCATCTTTTTAAAATGCAAATAATTTTTATTATAGTACAATGAGCACATTAGTAATAGTTTCGTATAAAAAACGTATTCGAGAACACACGACAAGGCATTTGAAGCGTGTGTTATGCGGCTTATGCCACTCTTGCGGTGAAAGGTCGTATATGTAACCTAGTGTTGGAGACACAGACGGTGGCTTGATCGGACATGCACACAGCTCTCGGACTAATTTCCGATTCCACGTGCGACGGTATCCCCTAAAGCGATTGTAGCTGAGTAACTATGAGGTCTGTATAGTCCCACATCAAGCTGGCCTAGCACGTTCATTCACACCCGCATAACTGCATCACCTCAGGGGCGACTGTAACCATCGACCACAGCAGTGTTGATTACCACACACTACTACTATGCGAGCAGTTTCCCCCCTCCCCCCCTCAACCGGCAAGCGTTTTTGCACCACTAGATTAGCCGCCGGCCACACCTTCGTAAAGTCATCTGTTTCTAACTTTACACTATGAGTACGTCTACTGGCATTTGAAGCTGCCTTCTGCTCTGATCGCAACAATTTTCCAGATCGTACGGCTTACGTTTCGTGACAGCCGAACTTATTTATTTTTAGTTGACAAATTGAGTTTGAGAATATTTTTTATTATTATTCATAGTATTCATAACGTAGTTTACATATTTTATAGAAACGCATAGACTGAAAATATTAAAAAGGAGATAACACTTCAATTAACTTCACTTATATTAATTATATATGTATTTAACTAATTAAAATTTTAAAACCAATAAAAAATTCAATAATTTGAAGAAAAAAAGGTAAATAACACTTTCCAGCTAAATACATTATTTTATCATATCGGAATGGTGGTAGAGTACCACGAACGCAAATGAAAATAAAAGCAACAAAAATAATTATAAAGGAAAAGATAGAGTATAAATTAATATATCAGACGGTAATTTTTCATCAAGTTAGAACAAATTAATTTCGCTTAACACACTTCACTGGAAACAGTGAATATTCACAGTTTTCAAGTGATTTTCCACACTTTTAGTTTGTTGAAACAGCTCCAGCGAGAACCCGCCGAAATCTACCGACAGCATTAACGAATTAGTGTCATTGATCGAATCTGTGAAACTAATTGATTATGAAAGCAAAGATAACACGAGTGTCTAGATAAATTAATGTTGTGTAATTTTACCCATAACGTAATACTGCTTTTTTTCTATGAGATGTCTGAAACTCAAGTAAAGGATGCATACAAGTTAAGAAATTAAGTAGTTCGTACGATATTTGAGTCAACTTAGCTTGGAATTTACGCTGACATCCTAACCATTACACAACAGTGAACATGTAATTAATGTTGCTGTTAGAGTGTTTGTTTATTGTTGTTAACCTCTTGTTTGTGTTAATTTTGTTCATAGTTTTCTGTTAAAAGTTTTGTAATTTCGTAGAGAGCAAAAAACTCAAAAACCGATGGATAGGAATACTGAAGGGCGCGGCGTACAGCAGTTTTCATCGGCTTGTTTAATTTTTATATTTATACCAGATTTTTTTTTCTTGTTTTAGACACAAAATGTGACTAAATTTTGCTCTTATAAAAAATTTTATCTCGCATAGGTTTTGGGTAACGTCTCGTTAGAGTCTAAAGTTGCATGTTTTCTTTTTAAGGACGACACTAAAACCAACTCACTTGCCAAACTGAAAAAAAATTCACAGTGAATAAAGATGTTGCAGGCTACAAGTTCAGCTATGGTAAACCACAAAATAAAAGATTTTTGTATTAAAAAAAAGTTAAATTTTTAAAATTTTTATTTTTAATTTCATAATTTTTATTTAAATACAAAATGTTTTTATTATTTGTTTTTATCTACGTGAAATTGTAGCCTGTGACGTATTTATCCACCAAGATTTTTTTTTTCAGTTTGGTGTATCGGTTGGTTTTAGTGTAGTCCTTAAAACGGAAAGATGCAAATTTTGACTTTGACAAGCCATTACGCGAAAACTATCAGAGATAAAAAAAGGTTCATAAGAGCAAAATTAAGTCACATTTTGTGTCTAAAATAAGACAAAAAATATGTGATACAAACAAAAAATAAAAACATGGTGATGAAAATTGCTGTATAATGCGCCCTTAATATATAATGTACTGTACATTTACGCTGTACGTGTAACTTATCAGATAACATACTTCACTGTAAAGAAAATAGCAAACAAGTATTAGTTGCTTGCTTTGTTGGAAAATTGTGGTAAACTATTACATGTAGATCAAACTTGTGTCAAATTGTTTATATGTAGGCCTAATGGCATTTCGGTTACGGAATGTATTAAAGATTTTATAGTAGAATTTGTAAAGATTAAATAGTAAAATAGCTAACTTATTCAGTTCTTTTACCCAATCTTCGTTTTTTTTTTGTGGGTATTACCGAAATTAAATAATATTCAGCGTAAAATCTTGTAACTTATTAAATCTTGAAAGTCCACTATTAGAGTGAAGGTTTTCTAATTGTTTTAAAGGATTGTGGTAACCTAAATCTTTATATTAAAAACTGGTAAGGTCAACCGCTGAGTAGTGCAAAAAAAGTGATTATTTTTTATTATTATTGTTATTATTGTGTCCGCTTTCGTAAAGTCGACTCATATACGTTTTAACTTATGTTTATTTAAGAATTGTTGAGCCTGTAATCATGTGTCTAAGTAAAAGTAAACTTTTTTAAAACTATTCTTAGCAGAAATTCGAATGTGCAGGACATTTTATGCCATCGAACTGTTAAATGCGAAAATATATACACTGGACTATATTTCTGTCTGGACTGACTTTCCATGGTTTTCCAAAGTCTTTCCAGGAGAACGCTAGGGTGGTGTCTTACTGCAGGCTAAGGCCAATTCATTCCAAATTTCGCTTTTTTTATTAGTTACTGGTCCCATTTTAAAAAACCTTGTCGACGAGACATTAAGCTTTACGCACATACTTAAGATAAATTAAAAACTAAGTAAAAGATGGATTTTTTATCTTTCGTAAAAAATATCCATTACATATTTTTGACTAAATAGGTTAGTAGTAAATTATTTTCGTGTATAAGGATTGGTATTATTTAAGACAAAAAAAATTACTTTCACTAGACAATCAGGTTTCTGTGAAACTTCGATACCGTAAAGCGGAGTGCTTTGGACTCTTTGAGAATTTTTGGAAACTTTTACACCATGTATATTTTTCATGTGGGTCAACTGTTAGTAAATATTAATCAAATTTTGTGGATATGTAGGCTACTATTTAGAATTTATCGCAAGTAGGATAATCTTTTATATCAGGGATGCCATATATGTGAAGAATATATTTTTGTAATGTGTAAAAGTCACTTACGGTACTTTAAGTGTTCATACATAAATTAATTTTTTACAAATTAACTAAATACGTTAAAAACATACAACGCACGCACATCCATTAGTACCCATTAATAATTACTCTTAAATAATGTCCTGGTTGTGATATAAATGTACCTCACTCTAGTACTGAAAAATGGCATACTATTTTTAAATAATTACTTCTAAAGATATTATTGTTGAATTTACAGCATAACGCGAGTTCTCCAAAGCAAATCTAGCGGCGGAAAGGCCCCCAGTAATAAGACTGGTTAAGAAATATTTATGTTTTCAATGTTAGCGAAAACGTAGTTGATTTTCCTTACAATGTGAATTTAAAACACAAAAGAAAGTATTTTGAAAGTATTTTATGGCTCTCAATGATTTCTTTCAAGTAAGTTAATACAGGAAGTAGGAAAAAAATATTGCGCTTAAATGCATGTGTAATGATGGTGTCAACGTCATTTTTACACCCCAATGTATTCAAGTGAAGTGAAGAGATTTTGGTGAACACATCTATGCTTTAAGGCGTCCGCCTACCCCACACTTCAAATGCGTCGCAGTGTGTTCGTAAGCAGATGTTTTCTACGAAAATATTCCATGTGTGCCCATTGTGCCAATGTACGAAAAGTAAACGAACTTCAGACAAGGTCGGAACCTCATTGTTAAGACGCCACGCTCATTGAAAACACTGTTTATAAGCCCTCCAAAATGGCTAAAAACGGCCTTTTTCAGACTTCCGTACTTTAAAATGTACTAACCGGATGTATGTGAAAC
This sequence comes from Medauroidea extradentata, assembly GCA_003012365.1. Taxonomy (NCBI): domain Eukaryota; kingdom Metazoa; phylum Arthropoda; class Insecta; order Phasmatodea; family Phasmatidae; genus Medauroidea; species Medauroidea extradentata. Next base: position 20,676 of record PNEQ01106848.1, read on the forward strand.
TCAGATTGCGACCTGCACTGAACTTAGTTGCAGACTTTCCACCAATAAAATTATATGGTCACCGCTTAGTGGCCCATAGTAAAAACCGTTGGGCGGGAACCTTGCACGCTAGTTCAGCGCTTGGCTCGTTGAGGCGTCGTGACATTTGACGCGCGCTTCAAGGTCGACCTTACTGCTAGACCCGTTGACCAGCAGCATCGTGCAAAATCTGGGGACCGACCCCGTCGGAAATCGAACCCGTATCGCCTTGCTGGGAGGCGGTTACTCTAACCACTGCACCAACCGCGTATCCCAAATAAAAATATTAAAAAATGTGTGGATTACTATAAACATTTAAACATTCATAACTCCAACACTATATATGCAATTTTAACGATGCAAATACACAATTGCTGTTAAAATCATAGAGGTCTACAGAGAAAAAAGTCAACATTACCGCCGAAAGTTCAGGACAAGGATATTTTGTTTAAGAAATTCAGTGACTGATATTATACAAAATAGAAATCGAAAATGCAGGTTAATTGATTGTATAATGTAAAATATGTGTATACTTTTACGCTGCCACCAGAAATGCAACCAGAATGCTAAATTTTTAAACTCGCCGTTAACTGAGAGAGCAGCTACAGTACCGAATTATTTTCACAACTAATCAGTTACAAATATAACACGCGCAAACTCTAGAGTTATTGACCTTTCTATTGGTTTGTTGCCGTTATATCAATTAGTTGCCGGTTATTTAATTTACATTACGGTGCATAATTTCAGCTGTTATGTTCTGGAAATTACAATGGGCAAGAAATTAAGTACCATTAAAGCAATAATTTGCAGATGATATGACATTATTGGCAAAATCATTAACAAAACAAAACCACTGATGTATATAAACATGAAGTTTAAAATTGAAAACCCATAACATTTTATACCTATCTCACATGCTGCTCATTACCCTTCTTTCTTAAAGAAAATTTAATTCACCAAGTTAACGATGCTAAATATGCTATATTTGTGTCGTCAGGAAAGTCTTAATTGCAGGCATTCATAAAACTGAAGAAATATAACTTCACTAAAAATATTTTCTTCAAAATTTGTACAGCACTCCATAGTACTGTAAGAATTTTATTCCAAAGATAACATATAATTCGTCCCAAAGCGCTATCTGTTTAAAACTTAGAAAGTTATTGTGAAGAATGCAGTTCAGTTATTTACTTAAATAACATTATTCTTTGATAGCTCACAGTAGCAAATGCAAATTTAAAACACACAGTACTACAGATATGGGCTATAAATATAATCAAATCGGTTAACGAAACGCTTGTGAGCAAAACGGATGGAGCGACACACATATCACTTACACATCCAAGGAGTGGAAGTACAATTATTCGCTAGGAAGCGACGTGGGACCAACTTCAAGCAACACCCAACAGTTCTAAGCGACACGGCGTTGTACACTGTTGCAGTAAGCAGGAAACTGGTTTATCACTTCGGCCATTTCCTCCTGCGCCGCGGTTTGGAACCCTGATATTCATTAGGACTAACGAACCTCCTGCAGTAATGGCTTTCCGGCGTGCACCATGGACGCGAAGCCAATAACACAGCGTTGTCCTCGGTACGGAGACACCGACCTCGTTGAATTACCTCGTTACAGAATAAAAAACACGGGAATCCATTTACTTGCAGGAGCAGGAGGTGGTCTGCTTGCCTGTCTGTCTGGGAGTCACTTCTTGAGAGACGGGAGTGGATCGTGTTCTTGAGACTGCGTACAGACAGGAAACTGTCAACAAATGGAATAGAGAGTATAAAGTACTGTTGGCCAAATGACGGAGATTGTCACAGCGTCCCCTTTTATAATTATCCTACGCCAGAACTTACCTTCCATAAATTCTATCGTCATCAGTATACTGTCTTGCATGAGTGCCGCAACTGGTGAAGGAAGAGAAGGGACACGAGAGGGAAGTGTTCCCCCCCTCCCCCCCAAGTAATATAGGATTTCTTCTTGCCCACTTCTTTAATGTGACATTTATTTCCTGTTCTTCTCCCAAACCAATAACTTTGTATTTCATTTGGCTACTTTCAATAATATTATGCTGAAACAGTATAATGAGGATAACATACGACTGCAACGGATTAATTAAGGTATAACGAGTTAATTGCTGTCCCAGACCTCCCCACTTTTAAAAAATCAGTATTTGTGGCGCTGATGTACGCATTTTTAGGTTTCCAGTAAATTTCGTTTAAAATTCTGTAAATAAGTATTGAAATAGGTCATGCATTGAGATATTTTGAACAGGCGGTAGTTATTGCGGTCAAATAAAAATTAAGACAAGGTGCATGTTTTACTTGTAATTGCACGTTTGTGACAGGTGTTGGATTAATAGCCGAATTGTCAGCCTAGGTTTGTTGTCAGCTGCAGTTTAATTTCAGTCATCGACACGCGTGCGAACAGTTAAGTCTTACTGACATGCACAGAAAAAAACTGTTTTGTAGTGACTACAAAATATTTTGTCAATTTAGTCCCTACCAAACATTTTTGTGGTGAACACCAAATATTTTGCAGTGTTCAATAAGTTGTGTTGGTGATAGCAAAATAATAAACATTCCAACAAAAAGTTTTGTGGCCACTGCAAAATATTTTGTGTTCACCACAAAATTATATGGTAGAGTCTAAATTGACAAAATATTTTGTTGCCACTACAAAATGGTTTTTTCTGTGTGCTCTTACTCTATTCTTGCGCTCTGAAGACAGGCTGAGCTCATGCCTGCCATTCAAAAGTGTATGACGTATTGCCTACGTAGTAAGAACTGTCTGACTACAGTCCATTCTTTTTACGAAATTTGCACGAAAATGGTTGGTCCTACGCATTTACAACAAGGCGACCTATTTTATTTCTGACGTGTTTCTCTAGAAGAAAACCGTATTAAAAGTTTGTAATTCCTGATGGTAGAAAAGTGGCATGTAATAAAAGAGGTAGCCACCCTAGTATTTTCTATTAGGGTGCAAGGTATTTATGTGATTCTAATGTGTATTTCAAGGTCCCGTTGGTATAAAACAATGCTCAACATGTCATTATTAAATGCCTCTTCCTTTCCATTATTTAACAAAAGTACACTTTGAATTTCCCATGATTAAGGGCTCATACCGTCCTTAATATTAGTTTTAGGTACAAAGTGTCCCGTATTTTTCTACTTGATTTTTCATAAGGAATCACCTCCTGAAGTTTGTCGGTCGAATTCAGCCCCACCCTGTATACACACACACACACACACACACACACACACACACACACACACACACACACATATATATATATATATATATATATATATATATATATATATATATATATATATATTAAAGTTCGCCATAACCCCTACACTCAATAAAACGTTTTTTTATAATGGAGTGTAGGGGTGTAAAAACAGACGGAGAGTTCAAAATGTGCAGGGTACAGTAAACCATAATGGCAACAAAGTTATGATCTAGAGTTGTATATTATCAGTTAAAATAATGTGTGTGTTGGTGTATATTTTCGGTACAGTGACCACATGAACATAAATAGCAATCATCGGAGAACCGGAAATTCCGCGAATTCTTTCGAAAAAAATTAGATTTCAAACTCCAGTTCGTAACAGTTCCTTTCGCACAGTGTGTTTGAATCTCGTCCTCGAACAAATAGCAGACCTACGTGTAAACACTCACGAAATTCAGCGCTACCTCAGCAAATGTAATTAAAATCTGCCACTCACTGGAGCAGCAGTTAATGAACAAGTAACTGAGCTGAGGACATGATGTACACAGGGCTGTGGAGTCTAGCCGGGTGGTCGTTGAATCTCTATAAAGTCCGTGTAATTTACATTAAAAAGTGACATATTAGGTTTTCCACATGATTTTAAAATATTCCAGTCAATCGATTTTAAACACAAGTCCGGCGCGTATGGTGCCAAAATTGCTTATATAAACAATAAAGTGGTGAGTAGATTGTTTTTAAATACCGTTCTAAAATATTTCGACGTATGTATAATGTTTCGCTGTAGTATGTCGGCATATTGAACCTATTTCCGATCATATTCGTGCGAAATATGTTTTTGTATACATTTTTTTACTTTGTCTTGGAATTTTCATTAACAGTTAGTTTCTAAAAAGTTTGAACCTGAACCAGTGACCGAAGTTATTCCAACTTTATACACGTATAGTTTTTTGAAACATGACTTGACTTTTAATTATTTAATTTACGCCTTTTCCATATTTTCATAATGGCTACCGTTTTGACAGTTTATGATCACGCTACATATCTAAGGAACCGTATTTTATAAGTTCATTAAAATTGGTACTCATATACTGCACACAAAGCTGTGTGTTTCGTTCATCTTGTGTTAATATTTTCAAAATTGGCCATTTTTTGTATTTTTATCACAGTGTTACATATCTGAGGGAATATTTTTCAGAATTTCACCAAACTTGGTACACGTATACTAAATACAAAGCTGATTTGAATATTGCGTATCTAGTTCAAACTGTGTTTATATTTTCAAAATGGCGAACATTTATATATTTTAAATATATTATTACATATCTTAGTACATATTTCATTGAGAATTTCATCGAACTTGGCCCACAGATACTGCATACAAAAGCTGACTTGACTTTTGTATATTTTGTTCATCCCTTGTTCATATTTTCAAAGTGGCGGCCAACTTTATATTTTTTAACAAAGTTATACATATATTAGGAAATATTTTTCTGAATTTCATTAAACTTGGTACACATATATAGAACACGAAACTTACTTCTTTGTGAATCGTTCACCTAGTGTTCATATTTTCAAAATGGCGGACACTTTCATATTTTCAGTATAGTACTGTACTACGTGTCTTCGGAAATATTTTTCTAAATTTTATCAATCTTGGGACAAATATACTGCATACAAATTTTCAAGTGGTAGCCATTTTTATATTTTATGCATAATATGATTTACATAATAAAATATTAACAGGGAATTTAATCAAATTATGTGCAAATACTACATACAAATCTGGCTCGACTTTTGCGTGTCTGGGTTATATTATTTTAATATTTTGAAAACGGAACTTTTTTATCTTTATGATAGAAAGACATCTCAGAAAAAAATTTCCCCAATTTTAATAAACTGGGTACTCTCATATGACATAGCAAGCTGATTTATCTGTAGTATATTTCGTGTATCATACGTCTAAACCAATATTATCATTTAATATTCCTAGATTACAAAACAATTTTAACTTTCAGGGTTAACTGGCACCTACTTTGAGGAAAGTATGCTTTCAGTAATGCTGGTAACTTCTTGTTTTGCAAAAAGTTTCAGTAGGTACTTTACAAGTGATGCAAGGACGAATTCCATTACATATATTAAATTGTAGCGTTTACCGCATATTTTCCGCCAAGCTATATGTACGTGTCACAACAAAGACCATAATGTGCTCTTTTTATAAAATATAAGATCGAAGACAATTACATACATTTGAATACCAGTTCCCTAACACGTTTATTTTGAAAATATATTTTGCCTTCTTCAATTGCCCCTACAAAGTAGATGTGCACTAAAACTTATTGTAATTTATATTCTGTGTGTTGACGATTTCTACTTCTATTCAAAGAAAATTAACTAAATTTTAACAGTAAGTCCTTTTGGTTTATGCCCTCAAGAATAATTTGTGGCCACCTGAAAGCCTTGCACCTCATTCACGAATTATAGCTTAAAATATTTTTATTAATAGTTATACCTACACTACTTACTTAGTGTGGTTAATAATTGTTCCATTTTTTTTTTATTCTGAGAATTGTTCTAACGTATGAAAAGTGCAGGGGAAAAACCAACAGTGTCTCCAAATAACGTGAAATAGGGATTAAGATGGTAATGCATTGCTTTCATATGTTTCATATAATGTGGTAACAAGGAAAAATTTGCCGTGTCAGAAGATACAGCCAATCACTGAAATGTATTGCATGAGGGAGAAACCAATAGAGTCCACATGAAACAAGGTAATAACCAACACAGTGCACGTAAACAAAAGAAGCACTTCAGTGCTGAGACTTGATCTGTTGGCTGGCCTGCTAGAAGTGAGTGCCTAAATAAAACCATAACAGACAAAAATTTTAACAAAGGTTAGTTAATGATAATAAATAATTAACACACATACAAACAATCGTGTACAAGTTTGTGAGACTAGTCTTGAAACGAGATGTAAAATAAACGCATCTCGAGATTCGTTTTGAGACACTTCCCGAAGTAACTCTCAGCTGAGTTTTTTTTTCTCACCTGAAACTAGTTTTAACAGTTTAATAGTCAAACACTGAGGCCACCACTTATTAGTAGTCACCAAACTGGTCTAAAGTCACAGAAAAATCTGGAAAAATTTTTATCACGCAAGTCATGTCGATAGGAGACTTGAGACATGATTTTCTGTAAAGAGTTGATAATAGAATATTCTATGCACGAAATATTATATGCCTTGAACTGTAAGTAAAATTTACTTTGATTTACCGCACACTTTGATAACGACAATCATACCAATAATGTTGCTAAATAAAATATGTGTCTGGCCATTATAATCATTGGTTAGAAGATAGTCTGTTAGAAATTTTGTTTGCAAAGTACACGGCGGTTTTGCTACACCATTTTCAGATCATGGATAGAAATGGCGACCCCAGCTCTAGTACTGTAACTCACGACTCACTTTTCAGTGCAGAATCATAATGGTCAGACATAAATAATTACTTTACGTGCGATAACATAGTTTTATAATAAACAATATCCTAATATGTCTTGCGTATTACTAAATCCAGGAGAATAACAAACAAGAGTACAATCACTGTTTTATTCAACAATTAATTGCGCAAGTCCATTAAACTTAGTGTGGCATATTTTCAGCACATCAAGAGCTAAACTATTTTTAAAATACTATCCACAAGCATACATTCTAAATTATATTATTCATTGCGTTTCAAACTTTATTTTCTTTCTCCTGTAAAATGTAGATTTTTTTTTACCCTGTTTGTTTTTGTCCTGCACCATTCACATCGAAAACAATATAAAATTCAATAAGTATTATATTATATGTGTCTTTCATTTCATAAAACCACGCACGTGAAATGCTAATTTCATTTACGCGATGCTTCTCTGTATGTTGTATATAAACGCACATATTAATATATATTTTAATATGCATACTCAGAAATACATTCACTGGCATAACTATACGTCTTCTTGTTTTAAACTACCACTGCGTATTCTCGGTATCTTATGGCGAATTAGTTAATATACACGAAAACTATAAATGCGAAAGAAACATTATCTTACTGTTTCACGACACAACCACTAAACCGTTCGGAATGAAATTCTACATGGAGGTATCCTAGGACGTGGGTAAGGTCCTAGGCTACTGTTCATAATGAATATTTGTGAGGAATGATAATGATGAGAGGAATTTCAGAAAGTGTAGCTTGGTTGCTAACATGCAAGTTGTTATAGCTGTCATTCGTGCAAGAGCAAGCCGCCTTTTATTCTGCGAAGGTTGCTGACAATAAATAAATAAATATATATACATATATATATATAGTATGAGCGAGAAGATGAGCAGATGAGACCTCCATGCGTTCTATAAGACATTCATCCGATTGTGATGAAACTTTGGTGAGTTGTGAGTGCACTCGCTAAAGTTACTAACAAAAAAACTATATATAGTGGATTGGGAGGTAGGAGCTTAAAGCAAGGGGGCAGAACGTGGTTCTCTATACTTTCCAACGGCTACGTTTACGGAGTATGAAGTAAGTAACAACATAGTTTTATTAGGATATATCATGTAATCAAAATACGTTCAGACAGCCTCCATTTAGAACATACGAACATGGTATCAACGAAAATAAACGTAAAGTCAACTTCACAAAGACTATATGTAGGCCCTACCAAGTGTGATGAAAATAAAAAAAATAAAAAATCCTTAGAAATGTCATACAATGCTAAAATATGTTAACATTGCAACAATTATGAAATTACATGAACACAGGATAAACAAAATTCACAGACGTCAAGTCAGCATACTAAGTAGTATACGTGTACCATGTTTGATAAAATAAGGAGATATATGAGATATGCCGTGTTATGCTAAGAATAGAAAAATGGCCCTCACTTTTGTAAAAATGGCTATAGGATGAACGAAATACAAATAGTCAATTAAATTCCTAAGTTGTGTAAATGTAACAAGATTAATGAACTTCGGTAAAATATTTCCTCAGCATATCATACTATGATATAAATATAAAAATGGCCGCCATAAGAAACATAAACACAGGATGAACGAAATAGTCGAAAGTCAGATAATAGTATGTGTACTAAGTTTGACGATATTCAGAACAATATTTCCTCAGATATGCCATTCTACGCTAAAATAGAAAAATTACCGCCATTATTACAATATGAACACAGGATGAACGAAATTCGCAAATGTCTAGTCAGATTTGTATTTAGTATATAGAGTACTGGGTTTGATGAAATTCGAAACAAATATGTTTATATTATGCTACAAATATAACATTTGCCGCCGTTTTGAAAATATGAACATTGCATGAACGAAATTCATACATGTAAAGCCAACTTACCAAGCAGTATGTGTGCACTATTATTTCAAATAATCAGAAAAATATTTCCTCAATTTTAGTTTTATAAGATTCGAAATAGTGTTTCTTTAGAGATGTCACATTGTGTTTATAGTAATAACATGACCGATATTTTTAAAATATAAACATTTCATTAACGAAATACACAAATGTCGAGTCAGCTTAGTATGTAGCATACGTCTACCGAGTTTGATGAAATTCTGATAAATATTTTCTCAGATAAAACATATTATGATAAGATTTAAACAATAGCGCCATTTTTAAACTGTTTATAAGAAAATAATGAACTAAAGAAATAAAAATTAAGCCCCCTTGCTAGGTTTTTTATGTGAACCGAGTTTGATCAATTTATAAAATTCCATTCCTTAGATACAGTATGTAATGTACTCGAAAAATGTTAAAATGGCCGCCATTTTAAAAATATTAAAACTTCATTAAAGAAATATACAAAAGTCAAGTCTGGTTATTAGATACTGTATATGTATCACATTTTATGAAATTCGGTTCATCGGTTCAAACGTTTTTTTTTTTTTTTTTTTTTTTTAGGGAGGATATACACACACGAACACACGCAGTCGCGCATACACAGACTCACAGACAAGAAGGTGATCTCATAAACCGACTTTTTCCTTCGGAAAGTAGAAAAATGAAAAAGTGACGGCATTTGTTTAGTTATATATAGTAATAATATAATTTCACTATGATATTATATTTAACTAGCAGTCCTCTCGCGGCATTTCCCGCGTATATTACTCGAATGAGCTAATATTTACTTTTATTGAAGGACCTTTTTAAAATTATTCATTGGGCACATAAAGGTTGTAGAACAATATGTACGTGACGATTGCATGTTAAATCCCGTATAAATTATTTCTCTGTGGTCTTAACTTGTATTTCCAGATCGTCTACTGTGAAATGTTTACAAAGACTAAGTTTCCTCCCTCCCCTTGTAATTGAGAGTTATTTTATCAATATAAAAATTGATAAAGTTATTATTGGGACTTACGTAACCATCATTCTAACGCAAATAAAACCTTGATATTTCAACTGGTAAGATATAGATAAATCAAATTTTACGCGATTTCACCCATTTTTAGTAGAAATTCGAACAACTTAACCATCACATGTTAAACACTTGTATAAGTATCAAACTAAGTTGAAAATAACGGAGATATCCCATTGAGTCAAAGTCAACATGTCCAAAGTACAGTATTTTTAATGCAACAAAAGTTTTTGTTATGAAATGGTGACTGTACCAAACCTTTTTGTCTGTTTAAAAACACTACAAATGTATAGAAAAATAACAAAAAAACAGTAGTACAACACAGCAAACACCCAGGCATCCTTAAAATAAAATCTCGCTCGTGTCAAATGGTTATCTCACACTGTTGAAGGTAAGGATAAGATATTCCATGGCTATGGAATCAGCGTCAACGTGCTTAAAGTAAAGAGGAGATGGAGCAAGTACGAGATGGAAGGGTGGTAGGACCGAAGTACTTTGAGGAAACACTTACGACATGGAAGGTTCCAAGTGCTAAGTTTCAGTTTCCAAGTCGTCCGGAGCGGTCTGACACTGCACTACAATAACCCTCTTTCCCGAACTAAACAGTCTTCGATACCAAAGTGTCAAACCGTTATTTATTGAAACTTGATACACGCCTATTAAAGCTCACGAGCTACGTTTGATAGTAAACTGAAACTGTGATCACAGAAGGTAAACTCTCGCGCACATTAAAGTATTCATATTCTTTTGCTAGTTTTGACTCAATAAATATTGTTATTCTAGCATAATTCATCACACATTATATAGCCTACACTTAAATTTTTAAATTTCAAAAATTCACTGTTCCTTCACGAGAACTCTGCTCTCAGATGTTACGCCACGTTTATATTTGCTGTCGTCGATGTTGTCACAAAACCAGGATGCAATAAGTCAGAGGAACGCTTCGTTTTTGTATTATGGCTATTGATGATTTGTCGCGGGTAAACTTTGTCTGTTTGCTGGGTTTCAAAAAAGCACGTTCAACTTACCAGAAGAATACTGGCTCTTGCTTGTATGTGAAGCTTTTGCCTTACTTGACTGACCCAATTAGAATCCCGCAACTGTAATTTTTTATTTCTATGTTATTAGTCTGCAGACAACTACGTTGCGGCAGACGTACGTCAACCAATCATGTATATTGCTAGGGTATGTTGGTACATAATATTTTTGCGGTAGGCTACACTATCATATCTAGGGCCCAGTATTTTCCCCAAAATTATTTTTGCAGCACTTTGTTTCAGTGCCTTACGTGCGCACCTGCATATTTGCTTTGTGGTCAGTGATTGGATGCCTTAACATACAACGTCTGGAGGTTAAATCCGCAAATCACAGACGTGTTGTGTCACAGTTATCCATGTACTGATTGGCACTGTTAAATGAGTATCGACTCTGCACAAAAACACTCTGCCAATAATCATGAAGTTGAGCTGCAGGTGTGCACGTAAGACACTGAAACAAAGTGGGGCAAAAATCTTTCGCGAAAACTACCGCGCCCTAATCAAATCTAATCGTAGTGATTAAGAAGAGACCTATAGGCCTATATCTTTTTCTTGTTATATCAAAACAATAGTACTTTAGCTATTGGATCTCTCCCCACTATGACTTGCTTAACTCAATCTGGAATGTTCAATGCCGAGGTACATAGTTTCACGCAGGATGTATGCGATGACCGATGTTTTTGCTACGAATGTCAGAGTGGCTAATGTGCTGGTCTTCCCCGCAAACTGAACCACGTAGACGAAGCACGCGTACACTATTTCGATCCAGGTTCAGTTTTGTGATAAACCTAGTCAAACTAGCAGCACTAGTTTAAACTTTCTTTTCCTCTTCAACAACACTAACTCGAGATTGGTTAAATATCTTACATAGATGAATGTTACCGTAAAAATGGGTAACTTGGGATACTTTAAAAACAGTTTATATTTTTTTGTGTGAGCCAGATGGAAGTAAAATGTAATATAATGCCATTTAAACATTCATTGTTTGAATTTATGTCAAACAATTTTTTTTATTCAATTATGCCATATTAAAAAAATTAATTGAAGTGTCCTGAGCTACCCCATTTGTCCCAGGTTATCCCCGTCTTATGGAGGTTATTTTATATGAATACAGATGATACATCGCGAAAATGTTTTGTAACAACATACCCTTAAAAAGGCTATAGCTTCTTGAAACGTATATGATTCAGTGATATAATTCTGATAGAATTTAGCCGTCTGTAGATCAACAATAAGCATAAAAAATTACAATATCGGAATCCTTATTTGCTCAGTCAAATAAGCCAACAGTTCCAAGCACAGGCTAAAGCAGTAATTGTCTGGTCAGTTGAACGTGTGTTGAAATCCAGCAAACACTCAAGTTTTCCCGTGATAAACCATCATCTCTCTGTATGTTTTGATGTAGTTGTATTTCTGGAGCAGAAGTTCTTTGCGGCTTAGAGCCCCCGGCGAGTTTTTTTTTTCCACATGAGTGGTATCTGTGTAAAAAATAAAACCAAGGCAGAACATTGTGTCTACTAAAATTATTATACTAAGGCGTAACGTAACGACTTTGAAATTGCTTCTGATAATTCTCTGTGAGTAAACAGTACACATCGTCACCAGTTTACATATATGTACGACTCCATGTTACCGGCGATGAACTAGGATGTTGTGAAGTGTGCTACAAGGCTATTTGCTTTCTCATTAGAACGATGGGACGTGTAGTTACACTGACATGCACCACAGAACACTACAGAAGACAAATAAAGAACCAAGTAAAATATGTCGCGTGAACTACGGCGCCTGCGTTTCTGTAACTTTGCACAGTGGTGGCGTGAATTTGTGCTTACTGAGTGCACATTATGTCGCTGAGAGATGGTGGCAAATTGCGAGAATCTTTACTGCCAGCGTACTCTCCACACCAGTGTAGCGTCCTGCACCTTGTATGATTGTTGTGGCTAGGTCTAGGAAATATTCGCGAGTTCAACGACCAACATGCTAGAATCCATTATCCTGTGTATACCGAAGCCCTACCATTTGTCCATTACCTGCTACTCATTCAGACAGTAGACAATAAATGAATAGACGGGGATTGAGTAGGCATAGGACATTGGATTATAGCTTGCGGGTCATTGAACTCGCGAATATTTCCTAGCCCTAGTTATAGGGCATCCCTAGATAGGTTGCGTTTGTGTGTGTGAAGCAGGAGCGGTAAGGATGCCGTTGACCGACGTATATAGTGTATTATCGCCTCTCCGCGCAAGCCACTCATCTGTCGTGCAGTGCTTCACTATTAACCTTTTTCCTATGGGACTTTAAGGGCTTGTTCCTTAGTTTTTTTTCAGACTGGTGCTAATTACTCAAATATTTTTTAACCAAAAGTCTTGAAAAAATTTGAGGCAATGTGCAGTCACGCGATGCACAACACTGTGGATACGCTTTTAAAAATAGTGTGCCATTCGTTTTGTTTCATTTTGGTTTATTTTCACGACAAAAAATTGTTACTTTAGATGACAAAATCTAAAAAAAAAAAAAAAAGTTCAGTACATTGCTACAAAAAAAAATCCAGCTACAATTAATGACATATTAGTATCAAAACTGTGGAGCAAAATTTTGATACGAGTATTAGTAGCAATAAGAAATATATTTTCGAAATCACTGCAAAACTGAGTAACAAGCTCTTAAGCGGTGACCACATTATTTTATTTGTGGGCAGCATAGTTCCAAGTCTAGGGCTTGTTTATATAGTTTTTTTAATCAGGTTGTTAATTTTTTAGATACGACAGTCTGGAAAACCCATTTTGGTCATTTTGAGAGGCCCGCATATTATGTTTCTAATAAACATTCCGAATTTTTAAAACTATAGCGATATAGTTTGAAGTGTGTGTTCTTTTCGTAGATATACAAATACAACGCGCGTTGAATAGTTTCGTCAGAAAAATAATATCTGTAACTCGCTGCAACGCATTTGAAGCGCAGGTAGTGATGCCCCTTGAGATGATTGTTTAACACGGGAAAATGTAACTGTTTGCTGGGTTTCAACGTACGTTCAGCTTATCTAAATCTCACTGACTGTTCCTTGTACGTGGAACTGTGTCCCTAGTTGACTGGGCCAATAAGAATACCACTATTATAATATTTGACGCTTGTTATTGGTCTGCAGACAGCTACAGGGTGTCAGACTTGTATCACACAACCATACATGTGGCGAGAAACTACAGCGTTTTCAAGGGTATGTTGGCACAAAAAAATGTCGCGATATACCATAATCTCTAATGACTAGAGGTACGTCCATTTCGCGGATTCATCTGGCAGCAGCCTAGACTTGTCAGTCCTATACACCCACTGGCCACAATCGATTATCTATTGGCTTATAACCGTACAAGCAGGTAGCAAGCGATAGCACTTCGCATTATTTCCTTATTTACCACTGGCTTGCAGTAGTCAAACGCGTTTCGTAACAGCCGCCAGCAAGTCACAGACACGACAATGAAGTATACATAATTGGCGTTCAACCTGACCTGGAATGTATCTGCGAAATTTACGTACCTCTACTAATGATTGTACGATGGTTGTGTGGTACGGTCTAGATGTTTACAGACGAATCACAGACGTCCAGTAGTAAAGCATCAGAGTTATCATTGGCCCTCTCAAATAGGGACTCGCCAGTAACGAGATAAAAGAGTTGGAAATTAAAACATTACGTTGTAGCCTAGCAAATAGTAAACTTTTCCCGCGATAAATCACCGCTCTTATCCATCGTACAACGCTGTATATTGTATTGTGTGCGCGCTGTCCCATCTTGCCGTTTAAACGTTGAGCAAGGTTATTGTTGTCTTTTAATTTTGGTTGCAAAGGCTTGATTGAATAATTGCATTCACAGTTTAATTGCACATTCTTCTCGGCCTGATATATCAACATCTGAATTCTTTGATTGCTGCCTAGCGGATATTCGCGCGTGTTGGTATGTTTATTCATGTGTATTCGATTTTCATTTTATGCTTAAAATCGGAATAAATTACTTTAGTTTTGCTTCCATAATTTGTACTCATTCCTGTTACTTTTTTTTGTGCTTTTTGCTGCTAATTGTGATATCTGGACAGTTGCATATCCATATTGATAAATTGCTTCAATTTGTAAATAAAATTTTTGCATTGCATAATACTTGTGTTAATTATGTAGTAGGAATATTTCATTAAGACCATGTTTTTCGAAGGTTATTTGGACGACATTAAACATAAGGGAACCAACCCTTAGTTAACTGGAACTGAGATATTCAAGGTCAAAGCTTTCTGTGTGTATCTAAAACTCATATAAACCATTTTTTCTGGGGTCTTATTTTTTGTCAAAAGATGTGATTTAGTACATCTACTTTTTCTAAGACGTACTTCGGGCCTTTTCCTTCTACGTGATATGATTATCTCCTAATCGATTTGTTTGTGGGTTGATTTCTTTCTACTTAATGCCGTCCATTTTTCTTCTCGTGGTTTTGCTTTAATTTTCGAATTGAGAATCGACAAAAGAAAGCGCTGAATAAAATCATGTTATACTTAGAAGTATAACTGTAATCAACAGGTGTTTGCTAGTCTCGACAGAAGGATGTAATCCAATACTATGTAGCGAGGCGCATCTACGAAATAAATTACGTTGTGACCTTGACTACGGACCTTGAATGAAGGAAACTACAAGTACCACTGCCAATACTCACTGGATTAAATGAGATGTTTTCAGCTTGAAAGCAACACAATGCACTAGTTGAGTAAACAGCTTCACCCCGTAAACCCACCCACATTCTATAAACTGCATCACGTTTTCCACACACGAAGAAGTCTGGATTCTGATCGACCTGTGAACGACACAGGCAAAAAGTCAGAAGTAAACTTACGGTACGTTATCATTACGGATTAGCCTACTCATCTCCAAATACATAAAAAATACTTATAAAATAAATGTTTTAACAGAAACTTCCAATACAATGGTACTCTCCGAAAAAAAAAAAAAACGTTATTTCACTACCACCAACTAAAAGGTCAAGAAATTCTAGCCAAACAAATACTTTATTTGCGGTAGTGAAACATTTCGTAAACTAAAGAACAAAATATTAGCGAGGAAAAATATGCACAAACGCTGCATTACACAAAGCACTCCCAGTTATGTATATTGCTTGCAATTTATCTGGATTTTATATAATTTCTAAGGTGTTATTTTTTTTAGGAGGTTAAAACATACGTATAGGCCTACTAGTTTTTACAAAATTGTAGAAATGCCACTGGAAGGCACTAATTTAGTTACGACGCACAGTAAATTTAGCATTCAGATAATACTGATCGTAGGCCTATGTGTTTTATGACAGTTAATGTTAAGATTTTTTTTCCTTCTGTTTTTGATTGACAATCTCTATTTCGCGCGTACGCCAGTTTTGACGATAATGACATCCGTAAACATATTTAAGAACGTGTAATTAGACTGGGTTTGAACAGTTGGCCAAAACTCGTGACGTACGTTGTTTAAATTAACGTTGACGATGAAAAATTTGTCTTTTTAAAAAAGTAGAGTAAATACCTAGATTTCACAAAGTAATAAATGACGAACATAGCTTACTGACTGTATGTAAAGTCACTGTGTCTTTTCAAAATGTTTAGTACATTTTAAGCAGTTGCAAAATGTAGCATTAAAGGTATGCGTATGACTCGTAATGATACTATGAGGATAGCCTGAAAATTTAATTATTTTATCTTACCTCAAACTATGCGATATATATTAAGCAAGTTCTGTAGTATTAGAATTCTTCTCATCATTTGTACAGATAAATGTAGTTAAATTTAAAAATATCTTATCCATGCGGTAGTTTGCAGTTCGTATACGGAGTGCGAACGAAGTGTCAACCAAATCAAAATCATTTAATAAAATTATTACTCATTAGAGTAGTGTTTTTTATTGGACCCTACGTTTCGTCGACAGCAAACCCACTAGAGACGGTTACACACAACTATACACAAGGACAAGAACTATACACAAGGACAAGAACTAGGTGCGAAATTGGCCATGAACTTTGTCAATGAACTATCCCAGCATTCACCTGGAGCGATTTCGGTGAACTGTGGAATTGCATAAATAAGGATGGCGGGAACCAATGATCGACAGAGGATCCTCCGAATGCTAGTCCAACGTTCTAATGTTGGATCACCTTGCTCGGTCTCAATAGTATTACTTCCTTAAAGAACGTTCTCCTGGAATGATTGTAACAGTCACATCAAAAACTTACACTCTCCTACAGTAGCTATGCTGTGAGTTAAACACTGTTCCTTCGGCAATGATGTAATAAAAAAAGAAATTTTCTATGTAATGCGTGTTATATAAAACATTAATTATAACATATATAAATTTATTTAATGACACCATTTTAAATATTGAATGAAATCCCCCAATTCGTAAAGTTACAGCTGATGTAAAGGAATTAATTCAGTGTCATACGTTTCATGTGTTTCATTTTAATGGTATGTTTCATATTTTAATGACACGTAAAGAAGGCGTGGGATATAAATGCTAGAAAGTTTATTAATACTTACACGTTTAAGAGAAAAACATATAGTAAAGTTTAATCTAGCAGTCATAGGAAACAGCTTTTGGCACTTTGTGAGCTAATAGTTCACTCAGGTAACACACTACTGTATTACAGTATTTTGTATAAACTATTGCTCTCATACTTAATAATAATAAAGAACTGTTTATTACAGTTAAATGTTCGCTCATGGACTTGTGAATGTGTGTGTTTGTACTTGAAATCCGAATCAGTAGTAACAATACGTGAAGTGGTAATTATTGAAACTACAGTTAACAATCTGTTTCACCCATGAAACTGTAGAATTAACAGAAAACCTTAACAGACAGTTGAACTGCACTGAGAATATGTGTAAATAAGTTTTAAATTAGTAGCAATTAAGTAATTAGTAATTTATTAAGTTCCAGTTCCGACTACTCAAAACTTATTATAACCTTGTGATAACTTACAATGTGTGTCAGAATCAGTACTCGTAATGGGGCAACGTGACCATTAAAATGACAAGAAGTGGCAGTTGGAACACATGCTAAGTTTTTTTACTAACGTTTGAACAATCACCAAGGATGGTCAGCTTGCAGACATTATTACCGTAGAGCTAATACGCGTATGAGAAGCGAATAGGTTATAAATAATATTTTTTTCAATAACATCGTAAACGACAAACCAAAACAAAATTAAACAAACTTACTAAAATACTCATGGTTCGTAGTAAATTTGTCATTTAGATCACGATGACAGTTTGTGTTTATGACAATTTTACCAATGTTCGCATATTTTTTTGATCGACAATTTCAATTTTATGGATATAGTCTTACCAGTTTTGGAGGTAGAAAATTTTATAATCGTAAAACATAACGGTATGTTTACTATCTGTATTTCATCTACAAGTGTTGGGAAACAGTATTGTTAAAGTAAATGTCATACAGATTGTAACAAAATTGCAATTTTTTACTAGAAATTATTTAAGGTACGTAAGTCGCGTTCCACGTTACGCGTTGTACTAAATATTATTTTCTGGTTTTCGATACAAAATGTGACTAAATTTTTCTCTTATGAAATTCTTTTATCTCTCGTAGTTTTCGCGTAATTACTTGTTAAAGTCATATTTTGCATGTTTCCGTTTTAAGGACTACACCAAAACCAACTGACATACCAAATTGAAAAAAATTCACAGTGGATAAAGACGTCACAGGCTACAATTTTACGCACGTAAAAGCAATTAATAAAACCTTTTGTATTTAAACAAAATTCTGAAATTAAAAATAAAAATTTTAAAAATTCCATTTTTTTTTACACAAAAACATTTTATTTTGTCAGTTTACATAGCTGAACTTGTAGCCTACAACATCGTTATTCACGGCGATTTTTTTTACTTTGGTGAGTGAGTTGGTATTAGTGTCGTCCTTAAAACGAAAACATGCTAATTTTGGCTTTAAAGAGCCATTACGCGAAAACTAAAAGAGATAAAAAAATTATAAGAGCAAAATTTAATCACATTTTATGTCTAAGACACAAGAAATATCTCGTACAAACAAAAAAAAAAATCATAGTGATAAAAATTGCTGTAGACTGTGCCCTTAAGATGTATAAGTCTGAATAAGCATATGCATCAGCAACCTGTTGGCGAGAAAAACAATAGACCGTAAAATCATATACCTTTGATTGTTTCATAGTAACATTATATTTTAGTGTGACCTTTATTTTTCACATGCAAGTCTGTGACCACTAGTTATTTTCTATAAGTTTCGCCTGGCAGCAGTTACTTTGTTTGTTTGTCAGGCAAATTGGTTACCATTATATAAGGGCAAAGTTTATGTTTTTAAAAACACGCATGGTCTGCTGATAATGTTTTTTTTTTTTGTGTTATGTTAGGTCGGAATGATAATGGATCGCAGTAACTGTCATGACCAAAGGTCACCAGCTGATATTTTGTTTCAAAAAAATAGTAGCAACGTCAGCAGAGTTTTCCCAGCTAAATTTCTTGCTTTACACTTTCCACAGCCACGCAGATTTTAATCAGATCTGGTGGTACTTGCAAGCTACCAGCTTTGAACATAGGTATTCTTTGACTTTGAATAAGAAGTCTGCGGAATATTTCACAAACTATCGACATCGCAGCAGTCGCAGTTGTCAAATAAAAGATGTACTTAAGAGTAACTTAGCTGAACTAATAGAAACTTGTATGTATTGTTTTATTACATAAAATTATTAATTTACGTTAGGCATATTTGTTCAATTTAATTACTCCTGTTTGGATAATTTATAGAAGAGTCCTTTGCAAAGATAGAATTCAGGGGTAAATAAATTTTCACAGGACTTTAAAAATGTTTAACTTACAGCGAAACGCAGTATCTCCCCTGTAAGCCATGCGCAATTACTTGACATTCAGTAACACAGTAGCTGCAGTCAGCAACATTGTAGCTGTAATCAGTTAACCTGCAGCTGTAGTCAGAAATATTGCTTTCACAGAGGGCGAACTGAAAGGTAGAGCGTAAATGGTAATAAGCAACGACGCTGTGATTTGCTGAGTTGTAGATATTGCTATCTAAATTGAAATTCTTGGATACAGTACATAGGCCTTGTCTGTTTCTGCATAAATGAAAACACACCGCTGTTTTTTATCTGTGTGTGATTTAAGTAAGTTAGCTTTATATTTCTTTGTATTATATAACTTACAAATCTGGCGCATATCGGTGGAGTAGTTTTCAATAAACGTAGCAGCTTTTTTTGTCATGGAAAACTGTCCTACAAGACGGTGCCCAGTAAATACGGCTTCTATGTAATAAATCCTACGCTTAGGTCACTATCTATTACAATTTTAAAATAAGGCTTAAATCCGTACAGCGATTCGCGAAATATGAGAGAGTACGAATACGCTCTCCCAAAATGGCGGACGCATGCTAATATATCATACTGAATTACGAACCTCAAAAAATAAAATACAAACTTTAAATGTTGTTTGAATCGGTTCGTTGATTCTAGATATATCACAATATTTACATTTATTTGCACTCTGCAATATTACAAAACTGCCAGAATATAAAAATTTGGTTCGAGCCAGTGAAATAATATTTTAAATGAGACCCACTTGATTTACTTACACGTTTGACGCAAACTCAAAAAATGACAGGTCTGTACCCATACACGATATCTAGAGACATGCAAAATTCGCGTTATCATTTGGTAGCAGACTAAACTTCACTGTCCTATACATAACAGAGAATAATCTGCGATTCAATTGGCCACGAACTTTTGTGTGTTGTAATGTACGTGTGTTACGTTTTTACAGAGATTGGCCTCTCTACAGTGACGGTATTCTCCTCGGCAAGTCACAACAATATCGACCAGCGGGAGACGTTGAATGAGCCTATAGTCACTTTGAGTCTAGTCAGCTGTCAGAAAATAACGCGAATTTTGCATGTCTCTAACGATATCTAATTCGAAGCTTGTACGATTAAATATAATATAAATTTTGATTCTAATCGTTTTAACATTTTAGGTCCCAATGCTGGAATTTTTTTATTAATTAATAATGTAGCACCTTCCAAACGGTGGGCCTAAACCATTATAAACTTATTATTATGCTTAGACGATGAACTGTCAATAAATCACATTTAGAATCATTCTGTATAATGGTTCCTAAGAATTAACATAGCAATACACATTTTCTAGAGGCCTGACTTAGGCTAAAATTAAATATATTGATGACCCCGTTCAAAAAGGAAACAACTCAAAAAATTGCATTTTTAGTTAGGCTCACCGACACATAGACTCTACCCAGCTGAAAAGAAAAACAACGTGTAAATTCGCTTGTTTTAGTACCATGGCACTATATTATAATTGGCAGTAAAGAACTAGAAATTATATTTTTTATTTTAAAGTGTGATAAACATTTTAAACGCCATAAAAAGTTGCCTCTGTACTATTGCTTCAAACTAACACCAATCAAATATATTAATTTACACATTTTTAGGCGAAAAGAAATTCTTTCTATATGCATTTTACTCAAATCTGGGAATTTTGAGTTGTTTACCTTTTGAACTGGGCCGTCGATACTTTGTGTTTCTATAATGCTCTATATGCGCTAGGCTTGAAGGAATGTTGTTCATAGTTTTAACAATTACGAGGAAGATGCACATAAGTACATACAGACAGAAAAGTCATCTTATGAGAAGTGTTTCCTTTTGTAAGTAGACAGCAAAATATCAATTTAGAGATGATGGTATATCGCGGGAAAACTTGGCTGTCTGCTGGGTTTTAACACACGTTCAGCTTATTAGATCATTACTGGATTTATCTTGTACGTGGAGATGTTGCCCTATTTGACAGAGCCAATAAGAATCCCGCTATTGTCATATTTGATGCTTATTATTTGTCTGCAGACAGCTACGTTGTGTCAGATTTATGTCACCCAATCACTCATGTTGCACGAATCTACAGCGTTTTCAAGGGTATGTTGGTACAAACAATTTTCGCGATATACCATCATCTCTGATCATCTCTAAATATGATATTATCCATAACAGTGTTATATAGCATAATAAATTAAAGCATGGCTGTACCCCAATCACCGAGGTGCTCGCAAGTAAAATACCCATTATTTTATATTTGAATGAGGCAGTAAATTTGGAAGTAGCGGTGACGTACAAATAATTAAAATAAAATAAGTTTACTGAAATGAAATCATTGACACTGAACTAAACAAGGCATGGATTATTTCAAGAAAATGTATAAAAACACATATTGAAATGCATTTTGAACAGAGTAAGGCTCAGCGGCTTATTAAAAGTGATATATGATGAAATACTTGTTCTAGTCTACCCTGCAGAAACGTCCGGAGTAGAATTTTGGACGGTTTTAGATGCCGTAACAGCACTAGAATCCAACCGTTTTTAACATCAGATATTGTATTAATAAATATTTTGTGCTCAAACAAAGTGAAATGTTCGTAAATGTATCGTAAACAAGAGGTATATGAAAAAATACATAAATCCAAACCGCCCCCTTGAATTTATGCTGATACTTAAATTTGTCGTGAACTATCGTAGCTTATTACACCCCTGCCTTCAACATGCACTGTTATAGGTTAGTAAATATATTATGTTTATTGTGACAGTTGCAGACCTGTCGGTAAATAAGATACATGCCGGAATGAGGAGACACGGTGGTCTCAAGATGCTGTGAGCCAGTGACCTCCGCCCTCACAACTGTCATCGCCTTGTATCTGTCACCAGACTCATCAGGTAAGTGATGGTTTACTTTGACATCTCGCATGGACCAAGCCTGCACGAGAGTCTCTCAAGGTGGACTCTGATCTCTGACAAGTCGTCATATGTTTGCTCGCCTCGTGTTTGCCCTGATTTGTTTAGCCTCCCAAAGAGAAGTTTTATTTAGTCCTCCCTCGTCTGCTTGCTGTTACCATGACAAAGCTACCTATCAGTAAGACTTTCCTAGACTGTAGATTTATTATACATAAATAACATATTTAAATTAAAGAATTTGAAAAATCATGTACTTATCAGCTCGAAGAAAACCAACCGTTTTTGCATCACACAGTTATCCTTTTAATATATCTGACAAACAACAGGCATGTACAAATACGACTACCCTCTACATATGACATCAGCAGCGTGCTTTAAACAGGCACGTATTCCTTTAAATAAAAGCGTACATTATGAGCAGAATATATATGTACATGCAATGTGACCATATGTCACACCAACCAGTGATCTGACATAAAAAAACGTACAATTTAAAGTTGGAGGATCACCTTCATATTGATTAAATGTTATTATTTAATTTTTTTACTATGCCTCTGGCGTCGAAAATACATAGGTCATAGCTTCGTACATTTTATGAGTGCGCCATAAATGTACTGTTATGGCCTAGTTATTTTTTGTAATCTTCCGCCGAATAAAACAATATGAAACCCACAACGTAACATTTTGAATTTTTTTTCAATCGCAAAAATATGAGAAAGATGTTGCGTAAATGCAATTTATTAAAATACCAATATAATCACCTGTGAGTCTTATATATATATATATATATATATATATATATATATATATATATATATATATATAGTTACATAGCCCATTGCATGTTATTTCACTGTGAATTAGTTCACGTAAGACAATGGATTTCACTATGTGCATTGAGTATACCATGCAAACCTTGGCTTTGACGCTTCGGTATAATATAACTATGACAGCTAAAATTGTTTTGTAAGAAGAAATTTAACACAAAAGTATAATCTACAAGACTAAGACTATTTAATGAAATTACAAAAGAATGATTTTATCGCACTACGTGAGTAACCGCAGCCACTCTCTCTTCGGAGAAACCCCGATGAGTTTTTGGTGTGGACTTCTAATCACCCTCCATGCATCTTCCAGTTTGGATACATTGCTCTAACCAATATCTTACTTTGGCGGTCATGCGAATGTACGGGATGTTGCAAAATTCCATGTCAATATTCTGGACAAACAATCCTCCGATGTAGAGGAACAATAAATGTCATGTGGTCATAGGTCCAAAAACACGCCGTTTCAGCGCTACAGTTCGCAATACATGATTAGAGCCAGTGATTTTTGGTTAAAATAATTCTGCAAGAATTTGTTTCAGTGCCTTATGTGAACACCTGTTTCTCTGCTTCGTGGTCTGTGATTGGAAGTTTTTAACTTTCGACGTCTCGGGGTCCTACCCGCAAATCACAGACTTGTGGTGTCGCGGTGGTTGGTACAGTCAGATGAGCCACGCCTCGGCCCTATTATATTCTGCCAATAACCACGGATCAGAGTTGCAGGTGTGCACGTAAGGCATTAAAAAGATGTTGCAGAATTCTTTTCACCAAAAATCACTATCAACTATACGTCATGTATTGCCAACTGAAGCGCAGAAACGGTGCGTTTTCGGACCTATGTCCACATAACAATTTTTGGTTTCTCTACACGTGAGGATTGTTTCACCAGAATATTGACAAGGAATTTCGCAACATACTGTATCTATAGTCTCTCTACGTGCTAGTGGACAAGGTCTGGAAACACTAAGCTTTCGCAAAGTGGCTGACGGAGTGAGGACGAAGACCGGCTTGTCGGAGCCCCACTGGTGCAGTTATCACCCACTGCGGGATTCCGGGCTGGCTTCCAGAGGTCATGTGGATCCCCCAGCCGGCTGTGTACCTACGAGTAGATTTCATTTCTCAACTGGGGCTTGCTGTAGGCTTCTCTCGGGGGTTGGCGGATTTGCATAAGGAATTTTAGAGCCCCGGAGAGTTGCCCATTCTCACAAATGAAAACTCAGATAAATGTTATCTTGTAGGTGCTCTAGTTTTCAGCATGAAACCCCTAAAATTGTGCTTTGCTGATCGTGATTCGGATACTAGTGGCAGTGGTTGATACTCTTGCTTAGGATTATGTCTGGAGGGATGGTAAGGTTCTGGCCGAAGCTACTCTTAGGCATTCTCATAGGTCCTAGTACGCTGGCCCGTGATGGTGGAACGGCAGAAACCAACCTTGAGTGTGTAGGATGACTTGAATCCTTGGTCTCCTGAAAATGAACGTTGGTCTGGTTCGCCTAATGATAGGACTCACTAGGATGCGGTTTCGTAGAGGTAGCGTAGGATTGACTCGGCTCGTCATAGTGGTTCGTGGAGGCTAACTGGATAGTGTTATGCAAAAATAAGTTAACTCACAAATAGAAAAACAAAGATTATTGCAGTACTGTGAAAGCACAAAAGTTGATTTTGTGTTACAGTTAAGTTCAGAAGCAATTACTTAATTTTATTAAAATGAGGATATATCTTGAATAGGGTTTCCAAATTCTTTCAGAAGTCTGTATTATTTTGTTAAGTATACCTGAAAATGTGGGTTGAATTTGTTTTGCATAACACTGTCCAACTCACATTGGATTGTAGACCGGTGAGATGGTAACCACTTCCACCCTGCGCGATTGGAAAGAATATCTCTTTCTGTAGGTTCCATTCAACTGCTTCGGATGGAACAATTGACTGTCTGCAACTTGGGTGGTTGACGAGCTCAGCATCTAAGTCTGGTGAGTTTGGGCGAACTCGCGTAATATTTGTATACTGACATTCAATTTAGCTCTTAGGAACAGGTACAGGAGGTACTAACAGATATTTACAAATTAAATGTTACTGAGCACAGTGGTTCTTTTTTTGACTGAATATAATTAATTGTTACATTTGTATTATTATTTTTAATTACCATAGTGTGCGCATTGTTACGTGAAATGCCCTTATAGAATCCTGAACCGAGACACAATTTATCTAAGAAACAGCTTAAGATTACATTAAATTTTTTAAAGTGTCCAAAGTCCATTACTCGACTGGCGTTTCAAAACTAAATTTTTTACGCTAAATTTTTCCAATACATACTGTACTCTCGCTCGTAATGTTTTGTTTTAACACATTTTTAACCTAATCAACTTTAAAATGTTCTTTTTTTCTCAAAACTGTGTCATCGTTAGGCTACTTTGATAAACAGGTGAGTCAAGTCTTTTTATTTAAAAATAAAAATTTTGTATTTAGTTTTTTTTTATTTTCTATCCCTGCCGGTCTTTCATTTTCAAATGAAATGTACATACAGTAATTTTTTACTATACGTGTCTTAATTAGAAATTAAATAAATTTTAACGGAGTACTTAGCCTATTGCCAGATTTCTGAAGTTTACAATTGGGTAAATCTATTTTCAGAGTGTTCATTTTTTGTGTTGGTAAATATATGAAAGGTCTTATGTCTTGTTCTCTGTGCTTGCGTCATTAAAGAACATTAAATTAAGTGCTGTATCATGGGAGCAAAGCTGTAAGATTGCAGAATGTTCCCGCAGTAATTATGATGTAAATTACGAAAGGCCACTTAAACTCGAGCCACAAGCGCTCTGAACGTCGCGTGAAGAGATCACATAAAGGACTCGCAGCGTTATCTTAACATACAAATTGTCCGAACAGCGACCACGCCCCTGCATAATGAATCCGTTATCTTCAGCCCTGGCTCATCAGCGCGCCATTGTGAGGCCGGGACACGCATACATAACCGCGGCGTACTCTTGTACTTCCCCCGCAGAGACGAGGGCGCAACCATTGTGCCAACTTGCTGTCTCAAGACGTGCCTCCGCAAAGACTCAGAGTCGAGCGTGTGTTCGACCTGCAAGTGACACGTGCGCAAGCTCCTTTCTCCCATCAGCTCCTTCTACACAACTTGTTCTCTTTGCATTGTGTAGTTGCTCCCACGCAAGGTTTATATAGCTGTTGCTCGGAGCCATTCACATGCCGCAGGTTCATCTGGTCGGACATCAAAGTGTATGTCTGTAATGATGGCGTGCCTGATCACAGTTTAACTTCGTCGTTTAAGAGTGCGTGGTAGATAAATAAACGCTGAAAACATCAATTGATTTCTACGCTTTTTTCGAAGCCAATACTGATAAAATACTCAATGACAATCCTAGATAATGGTGTTTGCCAACTTTATGAGTAAATATTTATCCAGAATTACTAGAGACATGCAAAATTCGCGTTATATTTGGTAGCAGACTAAACTTCACTTCCTTATACATAACAGAGCATAATCTGCGATTCAATTGGCCACGAATCTTTACGTGTTGTCATTTACGTGTGTTACGTCTTTACAGAGATTGGCCAATCTACCGTGTAAACATTCTCCGCGGCAAGTCACGACAATATCGGCCAGCGGGAGACGTCGAACGAGCCTATAGTCACCTGCAGCCTAGTCAGCTGTCAGAAAATAACGCGAATTTTGCATGTCTCTAAGAATTACTAATTCGTAGAGACACTGAAAAATCGCGAAAATGTTTAACATAGTCTCCAATAAACTAGTATATTAACCGTGACACGTGTGAACAGTTTTGTGGCGAATCACACACGCTGTGTGGTCAAGCTGTACACTTCTAACTGGGCCTGTTGTAGAGAGAAACAATGCTTCAAATAAAATATAGCCAATATAGCTACAAAACAGAGTTATTTACAGCATATTGGAACCTAGCAAATAGTGAACTATTCCCGCGATTTTCCAGTGTCTCTACTAATTCGTTACGCGTGATCTCTTGCGCCGCAGTTAAATGCACGAGGTTCCGGCGTCAGAGATTGTGCCTCAGAAGTTCGTAACACTGGAAACAATTTTGTTTAAAACGTTGGCTAAAACTACTGTCTAGGATTGCTATTGTATAACTTTCGCAAATAGGCTTCAAGAAACCTACAGTTATAGATTAATGCTTTTAGCGTTGAATTATGTACCACGCCCTCTTAAGGCCGTGTTAAAGTTCGAGCAACAATTCCTCTTTTCTATTTTTTTTTTTAATTTTTTCTTTTGTGCCTGAAAGAGAACAATCATAGTAAAACTGCGTTGCCTAGTTCTTTATAGACAAAACGAGACAAAATTATATGGTTTAAACTAATTCTTTTTTAAAATAAATGTTAGCATAAAACCAAATTATTTTTGTCTTCAAATAGGCAACACAGTAGAAAGTATTTCGATGGTTTTAAATATAGCCCTATATTCTTGCATATGTGGTATATATGACAAATCATGGCCTTATTTATTCAGAACGTTCGTAATGCTGTTTTGTAATACGTATTATAGACTGTAGCTCTATTTAGTGAACCTTCAACAGGAAATTAATCTCTAATAAATAAAATTTTATTGTGACCTAGAACTTAAATTTTTATCAATACTGTGTTTATTAATCGCATGTCTATTTTTATGTAATCAACTTACGTAATGATAAATATTCTGTTATAAAAACTGACAGTGTCTTGAGAAGTACTTACTCACTTTGCCGTGAAGTGACTATACAAAGGCTCGTTGCATACAGGAAACTTAATACCAGCCACCAGGTATGTCATATTTTAGAAACCCAACTTGGGTCACACTTTGGTATGAACGACGCACATGAGAAAATACCAGTTCCCGAAACGTCCGTCGCATCTGTAGAGGTGCGTCAATTTCGCGGATTCATATGGCAGCAGGGGGTCGCGGTGGTCGAGTGTTCAGACCATTCGCCTCCCATCAAGGCGATCCGGGTTCGATTCCCGGCGGTGTCCATTCCCGGATTTTCGCATGTGGGAATCGTGCCGGACGATGCCGCTGGTCGGCGGGTTTTCTCGGGGAACTCCCGTTTCCCCCGCCTTTTCAATCTGGCGCTGCTCCATTTTGACGTCATGTCACCCCTCACCAGTGCTAAAGACCTCGTCGTTAAGTGCTAGCCAAAATATTTCACTCACTCATCTGGCAGCAGCCTATATTTCTCAGTACTTTACACATGCCGGTTACAATCGATTATTCGTTGGCTTCTAACAGTACAAGCGTGTAGCAAGCGATAGTTGTACGAATTGTGTCCTTATTTACTACTGGCTTGCAGTAGTCAAACGCGTTTCATAACAGCCGCCAGCAAGCCACAGACGCGACAGTTAAGTATACATTATTGGCGTTCAACCTGACATTACATGTATCTGCAAAATTGACGTACCTCTACGCGGCTGTTATCGTCGAAGGGAGACTACTATTATCGTTGCGTTGTGTTGTCTACGACCATTTGTGTCGCTGTGTTCATTTGTGTTGTTCCTGTTGCCTTTGTCTATAACAGTCGCCGTTTACATGTAGATTGTTTGGTCCTTGTCTGTTTGATTCCTTTTTTTCGTTTTTTGGTTCCCATTATGTACACACTATATTGCTATTCCAAAATTAATTATATATTTGTTGACTACAGCAATTTCTACTTTCCATCGTTTGATTCTACTTTTTTGTGCATTTTCACGTGCTTAGTCATTAGATGCAACTGTGGGTTTTCTGCGACACAGACACAATGTCGTATACGCAGAAGAAATTCTGAATCTGTCGTTCCTAAATAATTATAAAATAGGATGTTGCGAGGTAAGTTAAAGTAGAGAATATATGACATCAAAAAATAAACAAAATGTGTCAGGAGTGTTCAGAAAAGATCCTTGGTGTGGATAAACAAAGGTGTTGATGTTCGTCACATTGTTGCATAAGAATGGTCTTCGTCGACATAACTGGCCCATTGTACCGTGAATATCTTATTGCAACTGCTAATGTACGTGTAGGTTCAGTAGGAATATGTTTACCTCGCAGTTTACCGTACACGCATTCCAGAGATCTCAGAAATAAAATATGTTCCAAGGTTTCTTCAAGATTAACTCTCACAATCTACCAAAACCTTGGAGGTTTTCTCTTCTTAATTCACGTCATGGACCAATACGTATACCGTAAAGAACATAAACTTTGGATAACTCTGTAAGACATCTTGTTTATTGCGAATGTCCTTTCGGAAAATCGGAAAAGCAATTTCTAGATCACTCGAACTTGAAAACGTGGAGTTTGTTTTAATTTTCTTTACCTTTCACATTCTGCCTCTAAATCGCTACTGCTGGGTGGCAAAAGATTCTCTCAGCACAACAACAACAACAAAAAACTTTTACTGGCTTTGGCAACGCTTATTAACTTTCACACATTAATTACTAAAACATTTGTATTTGCAATGCCCATTAATGGCTAACCCGGGATTCAAATCCGGAATCTATTGATCG
The DNA here is from genome assembly GCA_003012365.1 of Medauroidea extradentata. NCBI lineage: Eukaryota > Metazoa > Arthropoda > Insecta > Phasmatodea > Phasmatidae > Medauroidea > Medauroidea extradentata. The sequence continues at coordinate 50,493 of PNEQ01106848.1, forward strand.
CAAAATAACTCCTCCTTGGAATTATTTTATTTCATTCGTTTTAATGGAGTGACCAATTAACGTTGTCTTGTATCTTGCGATGTTTGTCTCCAAATGACTAATAATCTTTATGCTGAAGCAGGCGAGTCACTTTCGGACAAACGTGAAGTGACCGCGATTACTTACCCAGGACTTGAAACCGAAGCACTTGCTTTGTAGGTCTGTGCATAAACCACTACGCTGCGAAGTTCATCCTCGGCTATTGACGGTACCCGCAATTATAGGTTATTACCTGTCGTTTCTGCGAAAATAGTTTATTTCAATCTACAAGAGAACAGCCATAGTAAAACTGCCCTACAATTTTGTAAAACCCGTTTTTACTATTTTGTCCAATATTTAACTGATAGCAAAAGTTTATGATTTTGATGAACTAACTAACGGTAGTTATTTTTATAAAATAGTGAGTTTAAAACATAGAGTTCTTGAGTTGAAAATATTTTCCAGCATACTACAGACTATTTTAAAAAATGGTATTATTATTTTATTTTTATTGGTCTTTACGTCTCGTCGACAGCGAGGTCATTAGAAACGGTTACGGACAACATTACACAAGGGCAAGAGCTGGGAGAGTATTCTGCCAATGCCCTTGCTAAGGTACCATGCCAGCCAGCTTTCACCTGGAGTGATTTGAGAAAATCGTGAAAAACCAAAATCAAGATAGATGGCTGGAGGCGAGGATCGGACCCGGGTCCTCCGGATGCGAGTCCAACGAGTTACCGTTGTGATCTTTCATGTTGCTGCAGCAATTTCTGGCTTACTTAGAGTTTTCCTCTTTCTTTATTTCTTTTGTTGTTGCTCATTTACTCATTATTAAGGGGTAGTGTTCGACAATTATATTGTATTTTTAGTTTTTGAGCCATAATATTTACTAAAATTGTATTATCAAAAAATTCTCGTCGACAAAGCAAAGGATTGGTAAACTGCTTGACATAAAAAATAATGGAATGTTTCATTTATTTGTCATGCAGAATCATTGCAAGAGAATTCTTGGAAGTTGACCTATAATTATCTTGCAATGCTTCTGAATGGTTAATTAATGAATTATTTCATTATTGTTTATGTCAAGCAGTTTACCAAGAACATATACTTTGCTTTGTCGAAGAAAAAAATTTGATAATACAATTAGAATAAATCGTATTGCTCAAAAACTGAAAATACCATAATTCGTTTATGTAACCGATGGTTTTCTGCGTCTTATCGACATTCCGCAGCAATGGCATATATCCAACAAATACATCAGTGTTACCATTGACCCACACAGTCGATTATAAATACCTGTTAGACGGTTTTACCATATCTGCTCTCTGTAAGTCTCAAAAAATTTCCACAAAAGCTGTAAAAATAACGAGTCATGGCCTAATACTGCAGACCAGAATGCCTTGCTAACAGAAGCATAAAGAAATCTTGTGTTGTGTCTCACTTAGCCCCGACAGTACGGCGTAACCTTTACGCTGAACTGAACAACCAATCAAATTCAAGAGACAGCTGACATCAGGACGACAAAAAGTGTCACGATTTATATTAGGCAATTTTTATATTCTTGTTATGTCGTGCGGACTGGAAAACAGAGTACAGTACGCAACCACATAAAATAATTTGTCCATTTTACGTTACTGAAATACGTTTAAATCTTAATATGGAAAATAAGTATTTCGCTCGCATAAATACATTGATATTAGACTTAAAAATAATAAGTATACCTAAATATTGCCTTTACATATATTTCTACATTGGCCAAGAAATTAATTCAACTCTGTATTTAAAGCAAAATTGTACATGAATAAATTCCATATTGTACGATTTGCTTTCGAAATCAGTGTCACCTGTGCTCAACTTCCAAGTGATTCCAAAAACCTTACATTTCGTCAGCAGTGCATTAACTGGCGCAGATATAAAAGCGTGCAGAGACACATAGTAAGCAGTAAAGTTGTGTCTGTTAAGGGCACGGTTCACCTCAGTTTTCAACATCTTTTTGTTTTTATATTTGTACCAGATATTTGTTTTCCTATTTTAGACCAAAACTGTGATTAAATCTTCCTCTTAGGACATTTTTGTATCTCTTATAGTTTTTACATAATGAGTCGTAAACGTCAAAATTTGCTCTTTACGGTTTTATGTACGCCACTGAAACGAACTGACATACCAAACCGAAAAAATTCACAGTGTATAACAATGTTGTAGGCTATGATTTGACATACACAAAAGTAATATAAAATATATTTTTGTGCTTATTAAAAAATGCTGAATTTTTAAATGAAAATTTAGAAATTTCAACCATTTTTTTTAAATACAAAAATTTATTTTTTCGTTTATGTATGTGTCATATCACAGCCTACAAGATTGTTATAAACTGTGAATTTTTTCGGTTTGGTATGTCAGTTGGTTTTAGTGGCGTACATAAAACCGTAAAGTGTAAATTTTGACTTTTACGACACATTGCGCAAAAACTATGACAGATACAAAAATTTCCTAAGAGAAAGATTTGATCACAATTTATGTCTAAAATGAGAAAAAAAATATTTGGTAAAAATACAAAAATAAAATAAGACGTTGAAAACTGAGATGAACCGCGCCCTTAACACTTGTCCTTTGAAGCGATGTGATTGCAGCATTTCATTCGCATTAGTGTTGTTCTTGTACAGGATGTTCATGTTCAACTGAAAACTTATAGGAGACCACCTGGGTGAACATATTATTTCACGCATTCAAAGTAGGAAAGTGTGGACGCGGTAAGGGCGAAACAGCACAAGCATCACGTCTCGTCCTAGCCTCTAGACGCAAGTCACTGGATTGGCGTTCAGTCTTCTCGCCGACAACTCGTCTACACAAGACATTCAGTAGTGACCCTATCATTTTAAAACGTAATATCAAAGATAAAAGTGTTTTGTACACGCCTATACATTTTAAAAGAATCTGCACCAAGATTGTCATTTCATTCTTGACATTTTCGGTTGCGTCAAAATAAACTTTCGAGATGAATGGAGGTCCTGAAATAAGCTTATACATTTGTAGCGTTCTCTAAGTGTTATTTCTAAGGCCCTAAATACACGACTGTAACAATTTTATTGCCATTCTCTGTTGTGGTAACCCTTTTTTTTATGGTAATAGAAAGCGCCAAATGTGAGAATATTCTCATCTTTCAGACGAAAGGGAGCACATGCATACTTTCACCAGTCTTCTGGATGAAGACGCCAGCCACTCGTACGACAGGAATTTACGTGCGAGTTCGTAGCGTCCTGTGAGTGTCCACTGCAATGGTTTTGCCAACTACGTAAACTGAAAAAAATTAAAACTAATACGTATTTATTACTATAAAATTTACAAGAAATAGCTCGGAGCCAACCATATTTCAGAACATTTCAAAATCGTTGCGTCGATTTTAAATGATTCTCGTGTAAATTTTACAATAATTTATTGTAGTATCACCACAGTATCAGCAAAGTTTCCAATGTTTTTTGAATCAAGAACAATTTCACAGTTCACTCTCTAATAATAAACATCATTTCTGTTCGTGCATGTAACTAAATAATTTAACCACTTTAATTGTGTGTGCTAAACCTTAAAAAAAAGTTTTTGGTAATTTATGTAAAAGCTTGCCCTCGTAAAAGAACAAACGCGTTCTTAATATTTACGTAAATTTAAACATTTGAATATTGGATCGTTTATTTCGGCAGCTGCGTGGAATAGTTTAGGTATATAGCCCGATATTTTCCGCTAAAAGATTTTTGCCCCACTTTGTTTCAGTGCCTTACGTGCACACCTGCAGCTCAACTTCATGATTATTGGCAGAGTGTTTTTGAGCAGAGTTGTTATGCATTTGACAGTGCCAACCAGTACACGGATAACTGCGACACAACACGTCTGTGATTTGCGGGTTTAACCTCCAGACGTTGTTTGTTAAGGGCGTTCAAGTGGGGAAAAATTCATAATTTTATATTTGTATAAAATAGTGTTAGTTTTGTAGACATTACTTCAGAGAACATTAACATCTAACGGAAAAAAATTAGCTCATCTAGTTTTCCCATAATGTCACTTCAAAGTCAAAACTTGCAT
>PNEQ01106848.1:54684-70849 GCA_003012365.1 Medauroidea extradentata
TTTATGTTAACTGGTTTTCAAGTTTTGTATGAAGTAAAAATACGCAAATTTTGACTTTGAAGTGCCATTACGGGAAAACTAGATGAGCTAATTTTTTTCCGTTAGAGGTATATGTACTCTCAAGTAATGTGTACAAAACTAACACTATTTCATACAAATATAAAATTATGTTTTTTCCCCACTTGAACACCCTTAAGGCATCCAATCACTGATCACGAAGCAGAGATGCAGGTGCGCACGTAAGGCACTGAAACAAAGTGATGCAAAAATTTTATCGAAAACTACCGGGTCCTAGGTATACAATCAAAGTTTCCAGAACTTATGTGATTGCATCGCTAAACTTGCGTGTAACCATTAATTTTTTTCATTGCTAAATACAGTGAAGCTACCAGATGTATTAAATGTTGAATGACTATGTAGCATTTGTCTGAAATATTACCAGATTAATTTCGGTGCCTCTCATGTATACGTATTAGTAAATTCGTTGGAATAGTTCAAATTAACAATAACAAGAATTATCAGCTGAGCTGTCTGAAATAAAATTAGCTTATAAGTAAGATAATTAATTTCCCTGACAAACTAAAAAACTTTCATATTAGTTTGGTAAAATATACTCCGCATGAATGCACCAAATTTCTAGTGTGTTTTAGTTTATAATTTATTTTCACAAACCTAGATTCTTTGTTAACAGTGACACTGCTAACAAATTAAATTTAATTGAAGAATCATGTAACTAGTAAATTTACGTCAACGTCCTTAAATGCGTCGCACTTTGTAAAAGTAAGCTAACATAGTTTTTAAGTTGTGATGTTCCTGTAGCGTTATTGACCAACATACGCAAAATTTATTATCGGATGCTTTTAACTTCGTTGCTGAAGTTTCTCCAAGCGGTTCTTAGATACATTTTTTTTTCTGAAAGGGGCATATATAAAGTTGACACACACAAAGAAACTGTAAATAAACTAAGCCCTTTGCGAACACTTTTTTTTACTTACAAGTACCGTAAACCAGGGTTACTTTAACCTTGTGGGGTAACTTTGCCCCACCCAAAATTTTGGTCTTAATGTCGTTATGCAAAGAAAGTTTTAAAGGGTAACTATATGTTCAAAAGAAATTATTTCAAACACTAGGTTCCAATTACCTACTTATTCACCACAAGACCTCAGAACTAACATTCTCAGTGGTCAAAGTAACCCAGACAATGGACAAAGTAACCCCGGTTTACAGTTTACAGTACGCCTTCTGCGTGGTTTTATGAGGAACACAGTTTACATGTATTTCCAGACAACAAGACAACAGCATATGATAGGTTAGATTATTTCCTAAAAGTAATCGTTATCCGTACGCAATTAAAAATAATAAGGAACGCTAAGAGATATGTCCCTGAGACAAAGAAATCAATGGAGAGCAAAAAAAAAAAAAATACAGTTCTTTCCTTTCAATTATTTACAAGGCATGCTTCAGTAACAATCAAACCGTTGTATTAATTTATGAGTATATCTTTGAATCAAGTGAAACTTTTCATAAGTATGGTATGTGACAGCTTGTAGTATATATGCGCATACATACGCACACAAACGTACGAACGTGTATGCATACTTCAAATGACACATATTATAAAAAATAGTATTATTGACGTTATTAAAATAATAAAAGCAGTTCTCATTCTAAACATAGATGAATTATTTTTGCTGTGAACAAATATAGGCACCACACGGCAAGTTCATACTTTAGAAACGAACTGTTGAAAAAAAAAATCACTAGGAACTTCCGTTAGAACCGTGCAACTGTGTTAGCAAATAAAAAACAAAAGTTATGAGAATAATGTTTTAAGTTATTATTTATAATACGCATGCACAACCATTATTATTTAACACATATTTTAAAATCAAGATAACAAACACATCCGTGATTCTACAGTTGTAGGAAGGTTAGGTATGAAGTTCTAGAAATAGTTCTTGTGTTACACGGGTAAAGTATTAAAAATCGTTGAACGGAATGCTGTATGTAATATGTTTATTTTAAGGAAATATAAAATGTATTCTATTAATTTTTAATATATATTACAATAAACGTCTCAGGTTTAGAGGTAACGTAGTTATCGCTTGTGGATAAACAATGTCTATAATGTACGTCGGCTAGGTGTATAACCGACAGACATCGTGTCGTACACAGCGTGGGTTTCGTGTTTAAATTTTTTTTTCTGACAGTGACCTAAATATAATTAAGTGAGAAATCGTGAACTAATGTTTTAATTGCAAGACAGAAAGAGGTGAACGATCATTATCGCCAGCAAGATTATATGCGTAGCAAGCACGAGACCACAGAGGAAAGAAGTGCAACCGAAGGGACATGGCATCATCGACCGTCAAAAGTGAGTGGATAATTGTGAGACATGCTTGTGTTTGCACAACTTTCTAATAGAAAGTTTAATTTGGTTGGATCTGCAATTGAAATTAAATTAATTATTAACCCCCATATAGGACCTTCACATATTCATATTTTGTGCTGCGTATTTACAACTGCTACATTTGATTAATTTATTAGTTTGTGAAGCAATTGTGATCAGTGGGTTACTTTAACACAGAGGTTATCAATATAATTCCATACAGTATTGTATGATAAATAATAAGTTAGGTTCCTATAGCTTCAAGTTAAAGGAAAAATAACTATTAATGGGCCTACTATGCGATGCATACATTTTTATTTAATTGTTGTGCTATACACTAGTTACAGTGCAAGAATATGTATAAATATTATTTATTTGTTGAATGCCTAATATAATTGGTATGTTATAGGAACAATTTCTGGCAAGAAATGTTGACTATTTTGTTAAATTATTTTATAGACTTATATTGATTACAAAGTTACTTCGTTTGAGTACATGTAGTATTGATAAGACGAGGGCGTGGTATGTAATTCAACGCTAAAAGCATTAATAAATAACTGTAGGTTTATTGAAGCCAATTTGCGAAAATTATACAATAGCAATCCTAAACAATAGTTTTAGCCGACGTTTTAAACAAAATTGTTTACAGTGTTACGAACTTCTGAGGCACAATCTCTGACGCCGGTAACTCGTGCATTTAACTGCGGCGCAAGAGATCACGCGTAACGAATTAGTAATTTTGGATAAATATTTACTCATAAAATTGGCAAATACCATTGTCGAGGATTGTCATTGAGTATGTTATCCCTACTGGCTTCGAAAAAAACGTAGAAATCAATTTATTTTTTCAACGTGCATTTATATACTACGCACTCTAAGGCCTGCTAATTTATTATGCACTATTCCTATGTATAGATTAAACATATAAAAGTTTTGGTATTGTATAAAGAAGTGGTTTCAAATTTTTATAATATTATTTGGCTTTACAAGCATAAGAGCATGTTCATTAACTGAGATAATAGTTATAGTCTGTAGTGAGTTGATAAACACTTAGGTTTATGATTTGAGTAGGCCTATGTTATAGATATGTTAACAATAGCACGATATTATGTTCAGAAAGATTCTGAGTTAATTTGTTCACTCATAACTATCTTACTGACTCATTTGTGTGGTTTTTTTGGTTATGTGGACTCGTATATAATTAATGTGGTAAAATAAGTGTAAATGACTTGGACTTTGAACAAGTAAAAATTGTAATTTGCAATGCTACATAAGTTAGCAATCGTAGGTGCCCAGTTAAAAGATGCAAATATCAATGTTATTATTGTTTGAAAAGAAAATATAAATGCAGATTTTGTTTGATAATCTACAAAGTTTTAATTCCTGGTTAATAATGTTATATAATAACAATATTTACTTTTAGTTGTAGTAAATGTATTGTACACACCATCGGTTGTATAACATTAACTAATTTTTTTCTGGCATCAGGCAAAAAATTGAGTTCTAACGTGTTTAACAAAGTTGCGAATGTGTTTGTAAAGTAAAAAACTGTTTGGTTAATTTTGCTGTAAAAAAACTGAACAGAATCTTTTGCGAATCGAAGTACCTGTAAATTTGTTCTATGTTTTTGTTTCGAATAACATACAAGTAGTCAACTTTTTTAGTCATCTAAGAATTCGACACTCGAAAAGTTAATATTTTCAATTCATATAACTTATATGTTTATCAGATCATATTATATAAAGTTCTATAATGCTGATATTTTATAAGGTTTGTCTTACAACTATCTGAAAAGTGTGTGTGGCGTTAGTGTTTTGTGTTCACTTTATATTATCTGTTATAACAATGTTGTTACTTTACAAGTTAACACATATTCTTTGCTCTATTAGTAATCCTTAACTCTTCGTGGTAAAATTTCTGAATTTTAATTTCTTGTAGTAGGCATGAAATTAACGTAATAATATTTGCAATACCATTTTGATATAACTTTGTATGCCTTTATTCTTTTTGTCATATTAACTTATTTGTTAGTTATTATAATGGATCAATTTTAACATTTTAAAAGTGTTAATACTTGAGAAACAATTAGAAAGTAATTTTTTTGTGTGGCTGAATATTAGTGTCCGGGCCTGGTTGTAATTTTTTTTTAAATTTACTATCACTTTTGTAGATATTGTGATTTTACTTACAAATATTAAGTTACTATGTACGTAATGTAATTTTTTGCTCTAGTGACATGCTTATTTGACATATTTCCTACAATAACATTTTCGTGTGGCAGTAACATGACATTTCCCACATGGCAGTGTTATTGTTGACGTTTAGCGGAACGATACGTGGATGGTCTGAAAACAGATCCACTGTACGGCGAGTATAGTCAAAATGACAACACCAATGTACAAGAATTTGTACCAAAATACTGCGTTAAGCATTTACAGTATTTAACAACAGCGACAGTTACATTGTGTACCATTCGTGCCTTACAGACATAATACACAATTTTCTTATAAATTAAAATACAATGTACGTGTTATTAATATAATTTTCACTAGCAGTTTTTCTATTTCGATATAGCGGAAATTTTCCATATTCAAAACACAAAGTTGTGTGATATGTTTTATTGTAACAATACACTTTTCAGTATGTGATAAAGTAAGTTACATTCTCTACGTACTAGGTACAATTTATTTCGCCATAAATATAAATAACTAAGTTGTAAATAGCTTGGAGTCAGTAATTATGTACCTATGCATACAGACAATATTTCCGAAGAATATAATTACACGAAGATAGTTAATAGTTGACCAATGAATAGTTTTGTGCTGCAAAAGAACTATTGCTTAGGACTGTTTAATTTCAAGTTATACACATTTTAAATATTTAATTATATCAGTAGCATGCAGCGTTCTGTTGAATAACGTTGAAGCCATCACAGAAGTACTGAGCGTGTCTCGATAAATCCAGGCGTAGAAGATTTGTCAAAAGAAAATGCGAGAAGCAATTTCTCACACGAATGAACGTACATTAGCGCAAAATTTGTCTAACTCACAAACTTCAGCATAATTGCAACTTTTAAATAAACTTATTGGGTGAAGATGTGATATTTCCTCACAAAAACTCCAGCGTGTTGTTAATAAAGATGCAAAATTAACAAACATTAAGGGGTATGGAAAGGTAAGATGTCGAGCGAACAACTGGAAAACTCAACAGTCTATAAATCTGAACTACTCGTCATTAATTGATGGGGCTTTTTTGCCGAGTAGATATTATATTAGCGTACGTCTATTTATACATCACTAGGTAGTAGTATGCTTTGCTTCTGAGTAAAAAATTAAAAACTTTTTTTTAAGAAAAATAATGACTTGACACCACAAAACATTCAGGGTGCAATGACCATCTTATGATGCCAAGTGTGACGTCATGGATGACAAATATTGAATGTATGGAGAGTCCTATCAAAATAGAGCTTGCAAAAGGGGAAGAACTGAGAGCCAAACAAAGAGGGCTATTTAGGGTCAATGGTGATGTAAAAATTTTATCGTGAGCCTTTATCGAACCGGATATTACATTCAATATTCTACCAGTGATTAAAATGCTCACCTCAAGGAAACAAGTTATTTTAAGTAACACCAAAACGGAAATAGTTGATGATAGTGACGTAAACAATGTGTGTTTTGCGTATGGAAAGCCTTATGTTAATGTGCTTTCTCTAATTGAAGTAGAACATTGCTGTTTGGTTAGTGTGAAAGATTTATGGGACAGGTGACTGAGCCACTTGAATCGCCAGAGCTTCAGGTCGATGGGGTTGCCGCACTCTAACAAAGTGTGTGACTCATACTGGCAAATGAAAGCCAATCAGCTAACATTTCCACGGAGTACCTCACCGAGATCGCACAAGATCTGCAAACTACTGCACACAGATGTAGGAGGTCCTGTTTCCACCCCTAACAACAGCGTTCAGAGATTATATCAAACTATCACAGTTGATTACTCAAACTATTGTGTTATCTATCTGCCCAAGACTAAGCCGATGCTGCAGGAAATCGTATATACTAAGACATTTGGAAACAGAGCTCAGAGAAAGGTGTAAAAATCGTATGAGTTGCAACGATGGAGGAGAGTTCTCGTCAAAGAAACGGAAGACATTCTGCTCAGAGAATTGGATCCAGATGGAGGATACAGCTCAATACTCCCAAAAAATGAATGGGGTAAGTAAGCTGGACAGAGCGAGAACAATGTTTGCAGAAGAAAATTTGCCAATACACATGTGGGGGGAAGCTATACGCACAGCAGCGTATCAGGACAATCAATCTCCTACTGCAGTACTTAAAGACAAAACTTCCCGCTAAGCTCTTTTTTTTTTTGTAAAAACCTACCTCACTAAAATAAAGATGTTTGGAACCAAAACATGGTCGATGGAATTCCACCAAAAGATAAGTTGGACAACAGGCCCAATTAAACCAGATTGATTGGCTACAGCCCTAATGTTTATAGGGTATGGGACCGTGGTACAGGGAACATACAAGTGTTGAGAGATATGACTTTAGACAAGACTGATGTGTGGTATGAAGAACAAGGGAAACAAGATATGCCAAAAATCAAGGTAAAAGACGATAGTAAGGAACGTGAAGAAATAGCCGCCACAAAATAGACCCCTACAACTGCCTAAAGTGACAATGGTAATTGTGTCCCTAAGGAAAGAGAAGAAACAGCCAACATATTAAAGATTCATACACATGCAGAAAGTGACAAAGAATACTGTGGATTTGAAAATCAGAATGAAGAGTTATCCCCTGCAAGATCTAATAGAAACATAGGAAAACCAAAAACACCAGGAAAGCTATGAATTCTGTGTAGTCTACAGCCTAGTGAGTGAGTGAGACCCACAGAGCTACAATGGGTCAATGCAAGAAAGTGAGGAACAGAGAACAACCATCGAATATATATATATATATATATATATATATATATATATATATATATATAAAATAACACCGATTTAAAAAAAATCTACTATAAAAATTATGCACTGAAAAATAAAAAATAATTATGTTATTTTTAGACAGCTTATAATACACTAAATTTACTAGGACAGTAATATACAATTATTAGGGGCCGGAAAAGTTCGCGAATTAAGTGACCTGCATGTTAGAATGCACTATCCTATGCATACTCAAGCCCCGACCATTTGTCAACTAGCTGCAACTCAGTGGAACAACAGACAATGAACGAATAGAGGGAGCTTGAGTATGTATAGTACAATGGATTCTAGCCTGCAGGTCATTGAATTCGCGAAATTTTCCGGCCCCTAACAATTATTGTTATTTTTGGAGTCGGTGCCAGCCAAAGGTAACAAAAGTGTGACGAAGTAGCGTAGGTATACATATCATTTAATGAAATTTACATTAACTGTAACTAAGCATTTCTTTATCAACACAAAGACAGCTGTGGCGCGGCGTTGAACAGCACAGGGCGCAGCGATGGGCTTATACGGCGGGGCTGGGACGGAAACACCTGGTGTAATTGAGGTATTGCCACATTCGTGCTGTCTCTCATTAAGAAGTTACGTTGTGCCTTCACAGTCCAAGTCAGTCCAGAAAGTCCTTGACAATAGTTAGGTGCTTACCTAGTCTTGGATTGTCATAAACCTTCGAATAACTTAATCACTATACATTTTGTATTCGATTTTTCCCAGCGGTGTCGGTCCCCGAATTTTTGCAAGTAGGAATAGTGCCGCACGATGCCGTTGGTCGGCGGATTTTCTCGGGGTTGTCCCGTTTCTCGCGCCCTTTCATTCCGGCGACCTGCATACTCACTTCATGCCACCCTTCACCAGCGCTAAAGACCTCGATGTTAAGCGCTGAGAACAATTTCTCACACAAGGTTCAATTCCAATAAAATTAAAATGGAACCTACTTGTAAATATCCCTTTTCCTACAAAAATAGTTTTCCAAATCTGTTTGTAAATGACGGAGTTCTGAGGTAACAAACTTTTAAAATAAAATTAACTGCAACCGAATTGATAACTACCTTCTTTTTTTGAGGTAGGTTAAAAAGGAACTAGAAGCACACGACAAATTTCAAACATAGGTAAGAACAGACTCACCAGAAAATGTTAACCAATTGAGACGAAACAGGTGTTACATACCAAATCAGTTGTAACCAAGAAGGCCAGGAAAGTGGCAAAAGGGTTTCAAATAAACAAATTGCAAATTTGCATACAATAAGGTAAGTCTTGTCATATTCACTTCAGAAAGATTAACGTGTTAATAAGATGGATGTACTAACCACATTTTTTAAATGAACACTGGGCATGGAAGTGTATGTTTTTTAGCCAAAGGGATTCAAAAAGGAGGGAAAGATCTTAAACTTCAACGAGCTTTATATGGAATTCGCGAGTCCCCAAGATGGTGTAACCGGTGGTTTTACCAGTTCGCAGCAAAGAATGATTTGATAAGGTCAAGTTTCGATGCCTATCTGTATGTTGTTGAGGATTTATGGTTGGTTATATGGGTAGATGACATTCTTTTGTTAGGGATTGACGTTAGAATCTAATAACTTTCAGAAAAACTGACAGAAGAATTCAATACAAAAGACATCGGGGCACTGCAGTGCTTCATTGGGACAGAGGTAAAGACAGACTTGAACTGTTCCAAACCAAGAACATTAACAAGATTTTAAAGAGATTTAACCTGGAGAGATGTAAAGAATTTCTGTCTCCCTCGACAGACAGAGATCTGAACTCAACAAACAATACACAACGATGTATGTGCCGTATCTAGAACATGTAGGTAGCTTGACGTACTTATCTCAAATCAGCAGATCTGATATAGCGTTTGCCACTGCTTATTTGAACCGGTTTATGGATTGCCCAACTCGGGTATTGAGGAATGCAGTGAAAATATTGTCCCAAAATGTGAAAAATACCAGCGAGGAGAAGAAATAGGTGTACCAGAAAAACCTAAACCAGTGTTTTCAGATCAGTACATTTGCAGATACAGACTGGGGGAAGCGACAAGACAAGAGTGCAAGAGTGTTAGTGTGATGGCATCATTCATGGCTCGAAGAAACAGCCAGTGCTCTGAGATCAGCGGAGGCCGAGTATACTTCGTGGCAGCCTCGGACCTGCTGAACCTGAAAGAGCTTCTGTCGGAGTTTACAGGTGAAGCAGAGCAAGTGAAGTGCTTTCTTATGTCTGACAACCACGGAACAATCCATATGATATAAAATTACAAGAACACTTAAACGTTCCAAGCACATTAATATAAAATTTGTTAAACAACTGATAACGGTCGACTATGTAGAGTCAAGAAAACGTGTGGCAGACGTGCAAAACCATTGAGCTGTACTAAATCATGTATGTACAGAGATATGTTCTGGGGATATAATCTGTGTTGAACTAGTACGTACAGTTTTTCTCTTCTATGTTTGCGTTAACGTCGTATTCACCACTTTTCTGTCTTATTGTGATTTCCTGTGTTATATGTAGAACTAATATGTATCCTCAACTTATTTCTCTTGTCCATTTTTGAATTGTGTTTGGTCCGATGTTATTGTAAAATGCATGAAGTGTAATAGTTTTATGTAAATGTAGTACGGTGTACACTTTAAGTTAACAGGTGATGACACAAGATTGTAAACATCACCTGTAGTTCAGCTTTGTTCCACTAGGGGGATCTGATGTAAATAAAGAAAACCGTTTGAACGTGGTAACCTCTAACTGGTATGTTGTTTATGTGTGAGCCTCAAAAATGAGTCCCATATACAATGTGAGTAGCGACCAGGAAATTCCGCGAGCTCAACAACCTACAGGTTGGACTCCACAGTCCTATATGTACACTCTGTCTTCAGATACTTGTCGATTGTCTGCCGCTCCAGTGAGTGGATCGTTATAAGGTAGCGCAGGAATCAGTCAGTGTTTTCATGAAGGTCTGATATTGCCTCACAGTCCTCACGGAAGAACTTTGTTAATAGCAACCCAATCGCGAAAGTAATTAATGTGTGCAGGTGTTTGAAATAAAACGTCTTCTCAAATGAATTCACGAAATTCGCGAAGTTCTATGCGGGAACAAACGCGAGGAGCTTGGAAGGGCATGGTCTTGCATTTCTTTTAAACAATTGCAAATAACTCAAATATTTTTAACCAAATGCTTTGAAAAACCTTGAGCCTGTTTACAGTCATACGATACACAGTTTTGCCAGAGGTTTTTTTTTTTTTTAATAACGTACCGTTTGCTAGCAAAAAATAAGTTTGCTTTATTTTGTTTATTTTGACCACAAAATATGTAATATTTCAGGGGCAAAAATCTAAAAATCCGTTTGGTGTATTGCAACAGAAAAAGTCAGATACAAGCGATGATATATGTCTTAAAACTGTAAGAATGAATTTTTAATGTATGTATTAATTTGCGTTAAAAAAATATTTTCGAAACGACTGCAAAACTAAAGAGCGAGGCCTTAACGCGTACATTGTAGAATGAGCGTAAGGGTGGGGAGACAGAAGGCCTTAAGTAGGAACGTGTACTATTGATTATTCAACAAGCAGGGGGAGCAATGCCTTATCTTATCAGGTAACCTTCGGCCTCGTGGCGTACTGGCCACGGCTTATGCAACTTAACGTCGTCACGCCCGGAAGAGACGACACATCCTATGCAAGACGTGTACAGTGACGTTTGTGGCATCATAACCTCGCATTGTAACTTCCCTTTGGTAAGAAAACATTAAGTTTATTATTGGCGACCGGAAGTTCTCGCGAAACGTTTTCTGTGACTTTGTGTTTCAATGAGTTGCGTACACATGTGCAGCTCTACTTCGAGGTTATTGGCAGTGTGGATTGGTTGCAAAGACGTCTGTCATTTGACTGCGCCAATCAGAACCAGATTACGTCTGTGATTTAAATGTAGAACCACAAAACAACGTGAGTTTGAAACATCTAATCACTGGCAGAGAAGCAGAGTTGCAGGTGTCCACGTAATGCGTTATAGGGGCCGCAAAATTTCGCGGATTCAATGTACTATGCATAATAAAGCCACGTCTATTCGTCCATTGTCTAATGTTCCAATGTGTAGCAGCTAGTGGACAACTGGTCGGGGCTTGTGTATGTATACTATAGTGAATTCTAACATGCAGGTCATTGAATCCGCGGAATTTTCTGGCCCCTATGTATTGAAACAAACATTTGCAAAAAAAAAATGTTCGAAGAAACTTCCAGTCTCTACTTACTATCAAATACAGCTTTGCTTTTGTACTCGAAATTGTACGCAATAAAAAAAGTGCACTGCAATTCGAACCATGTTGTTAGACAAACGCCGTTGCGAGCGATCGTTAGGGACAGGAAAATTTCGCAAATTCAATTACCTTCATGTTAGAATCTACTATCCTATGCATACTCAAGCCCCAGCCATTTGTCAACTAGCTGCTACTCAGTGGAACAGCAGATGAACGAATTGACGGGGTTTGAGTATACATAGGGCAATGGATACTAGCATGCAGGGCTTTGAGTTCGCGACATTTTCCTGTCCCTAGCGATTGTTTCTGTTTCGTTGAAAACCCATATTAATTCCAAGGAATTAAGTTAGACAAAAAAAACTAAAAAAAAAAAAAAAAAAAGTTTTCTGAACTTAGCGCAAAATAATATTTATTTATTTGCTGGAACATGACCTAAAGTATTCTAAAGATAAACTTAGTAATTTACTTCATTGCGGCATTTCATTGTTTTCGTAGCTATCATAGCTATCATCTAAATAAAATGTAGTGAGTCATTAAAATAATGCGATTTACTAGTCCACTCGCCTTATTCATTACACTTCTGCAAATTCGTAAATATTGCTATCGATAGAGTAAAGTAATCCTGGGCTGAATTACGCTCATAGGTAGTATTCGATGCAGTCGGCGTAATGTTAGAAAGCTCATTACTTATTTTTAAAGCCACAATTTTGCCGAAAAAAAATGTTTTTTCCACGATTTTGTTTCAATGCCTTACGTTCACATCGCCAGCTTTGCTTCATAGTTATTGGCAGCATGTCTTAGTTTAGACACGTCACTTATTTGTCTGGACCAATCAGAATAACTGTTTTGACACAATTAAAGACATGCAACATTCGCGTTATTATTTGGTAGCAGACTAAACTTCACTTTCCTATACATAGTATAGCATAATCTGCTATTTAATTGGCCACGAACTTTTATGAGCTGTAATTTACGTGTGTTACGTCTTTACAGAGATTGGCCTATCTACCGTGTAAGTATTCTCCGCGGCAAGTTACGACAATATCTGTCCTGCGGGAGACGTGGGACTAGCCTATAGTCACTTGGAGTCTAGTCAGCTGTCAGAAGATAACGCAAATTTTGCATGTCTCTAGACATAATACGTCTGTGGACTGGCAATAGAACCTGAAGATAAGACAGAGTTAAAAAATGCAATCACTGACCATGAAGCAGGTCTGAAAATGCGCACTTGAACAACCATCCGTGCAAAAAAACGTTTCGTCACAAAGTCGTCGCTCTAGTCATTTTATATTAATCTCAAGAATATCCTGTGAAAGTCTGAACAAACACGTGCTGAAAGCATATTGACAGAGCTAATTGTGACCTATTATTGATAGGGAGATATTTGCTTAGCTTAGCTAATAAACAACTGGCCTGTGATAGTGATTAAACTGCACTGTTCGCTCTTGAGTGTTTATCACCGGAAGGATGTCACTTTGCTAAACGTCTACGTTGTTCTGCAGCTCTTGAACACTTCATTCTTTGAATCACAGCCGGTCAGTAAAGTAAATCTTGTCAAAATAAGAAAGAATATCCGTACAAAAAAACACAGCTACAAACTTGAAGTTTTCTATCGTAATAATTATTAACACCATATTTTGTCGTGTATATCCACACATTTCACGTGTTACAACAGCAGTCCGAAAGAACACAGGAGTTGAGTAAAAAAATAGGTAAATAAACATGGGGACGTCACAAATTTTTTCAGTATGTTTCGGGATGTCAAAATGCAAGTAACGCAGCAAGCTAATTACCACTGTTCGTAATAATAAGTGAGAGAGATAGTGTGTGAGAGAGAGAGAGAGAGAGAGAGAGAGAGAGAGAGGAAAAAACGAGGGAGGGAAAATAAATAGAGAGTGCTTTTTCTGTTAATTTTATTCCATTATTAGTAAAAGTAATACTAATTATTTTGAAGTAAAATTTTAGGATAAATTTAATATTATATTTGGATGAATTGTTTGTTTGTCAATCGTCATTTTGCCGCCCTTGGCAATCCTGCGCCTGGTACAGCCGCTGCCTTAGCCTCTCCTCCCCACTTGTTATAGGTACGCCACTTTTAACAAAGGCACGTAGCCAACTGCTAACAAAAACTGCGGCTGTGCATATAATATAAGTTTATTGTATGAGCTTCAATATTTACGCAGAAAACACATGATTCCATGTATTTTCAGTAACCAGAACGAAACCGTTTCACATATAAACAATTGTCATTGGCTATAGAAATATGAGTGAGACGGGCTTCAACATTAAACTCCAGCGTTGTAAATATATATTTATTTAGGCATTTATTCATATCTCAAATCCGATTCCTCAAAATCCTGAGTTGACGCAAGTGTTACGCTTTTCTCGAAGTATTTTCAGCGTGGTCTGCCTAATTCGTTTGGTTTGAGCTATTATTGGTCTTTAAACACTTAAATAAAATTTCAGTTTCAGTACTTTTCTTGCAAATTATTTTCTTCCAAATGCCTCGGTTTTTTTTTTTTCAAATATCAGCGCGAATTCAAAGAGTACTATAGGCTACTTAAATTAATTTCGGGTACTAAAAAAACCAGCGTACAAAAATCCTAATCCTACTAGTGTGTTTAGCTTACTGATGGATGTATTGACAAAAGAATAACGTTGAAGGTAAGTTGTGGCTATGTTTACTTTTACAGTGTTACAAACATTAAAATCGGTTTCAGTTAATTAGATATGTACATGTAAAGCGTATGCAGTATAATAATGTTTACATAAGTAACTTGGTTTTGTATAGCACTTGTAACCATACATAATATGCATTATTCGAGATTCATAACTAGCAGTATAAGTATGTAAGTACATTTTCCTAAATTTTTACCAAGTGATTTGCGTGGGAAATTTTTTATTTTAATCATTGTTTTGCATGCGACTCCCTATCCGTTTTCTTCAACAGTGTGATACTATTCTATAATTTTGTTTCATTGCAGTATATTTTAGGACCATATTTTTAACTTTGAGATGTGGTAATCTGACAACACATAACTATTAGAGTAATATTTTACGTTAATGAACATAAAAAAAAATAATTTGACTTATCGCATGACCCAGCATCAGCCTTCATTACACAACAAAAAGCAATACTGTCGACCTTGATGATTGAATATAATTAAATTGGGGAAATATGTGTTAATATACATTTATTTCTCAATATTTTTTTATTTGGTAAATACCATTACCGGCCTGAGATGTGACAATTGTTTGATAGTAAATAAATATGTAAATAAATAAATATATATAATAACTAAAGACAAAAAATGACAAACAGTGTATAGTAATTTAGTATCTTGTTGGTATCGTTTAAGGTAGTTCCAACATTAAAACCGAACTACCAACAAATTTATCTTATGATTAAAATATTTTCTCGGCCAGTGTGTAGCACTAAATGTTTAATGTGTGATGAATGGTGTAAAGAAATTTTTAGGGAGGTGGTGTAAGAAAATACAAACAACTTGATACCGTTTTCGATGACTAATGCAAAGGCTAAGATACTGTAAACACTTACCCTTATAATTTTACCGTTAACGGAGAAAACAAAGCTCACCCTTAATGAAAGCTACAAAATCTCGTCCTGAGGTGTATAAAAATTTTAATTTGAGTGTCTTATATCTTTCATATCTAAACGCAGTTTGGAAATATATATATACACGGCAGTTAGATTGTTTTTATAGGCCGTTCACGATAAAGTGAGCACTGTATAAAGTTTTTTTCGGCCGTTTTGCAGCCAACTTTATTGTTTTTAATATGAAAACTCCCACGCAACTAAAAACCAGTGTAAACGTTTTAACACTCTCATGAGTGAACATCTATTGGCCCAATACAACATATTTTTAATTAAATTACAAGAAGTTCTGTTGAGTGCTCAGTTAATATTTAACAGCCTATAACATTACTGCGACTGCAAGCAACGTGTCCTAGACGTTGAAAACTAATTTTCTGTGGAGTCTAGAAGTGCGTGTAACTGCGACCGTGGTAAATAATAACCAATTTAAATGTCTGATACAGCTACTGTGTTAAAATAAGACGGCCTATATAGTAATTAGATCCAGCGACTGAATGCTAGGTTGACAATATAGAAAACTTGTCGGCTCCGATAACAAAAGCTGTTGTACAAGAAGAAATTTTTGTTTCGTCCAGCGGGCAAAGCCGCTGTCTTCACAGGCTACATTTATGTATCTGCCTCTGATACAAATTTAGAAACCATACCTTTAGTAATTGTTTTTATAAGTTTCGATTGTAAACTATAATAATTGCACCCCCAAGGGCAATGAAATGTTCTCTAACCTAACGAGGGAAGCACGCTTTTCGTGCAAAATTACAATTTTTCATAGCTCATGTTTTGCACATGACTGAGAAATGTTACTTACAGCTAGGGTTAAACTACTTGAAGAATTACGCACGTTCATGCACGTGTAATACAGCGTTTTGCGTACACTGTAAAAATTATTTGTAAATTAAGCACAACGATGTCTATGAGAGTTAATATAGGTTGTA
>PNEQ01106848.1:70949-85069 GCA_003012365.1 Medauroidea extradentata
ACCAATACCATTTCCATCACAACATTCGCCTGGAGTGATTTCGGAAAACCCTGGAAATCCGAAATCAGGATGGCCGCGGCGGGGGATCGAACCCGGATCCTCTCGAAAGTTAAACATTTGCTCTATTTACAAGCTGAAGCATGGTAAACGTCCCATACTGCGCATGGGTTAAAAACATACAACAATATTGAGGAAGTTTTTTACAGTGTGCCTACCAATTTACACGCCAGTTCTCAGTGTCTCGCATAATGGACCATCTGCAGAATTGGCTTTGTAGTTTTGCTTTTATGTCAAGTGTACCTGACATGACGTGCTTATAAAGAGACAGTTTTTTTTTTGTAATGGCTGATCCGGAATTTCTTAATGGTTGTCTAACATCCGTGCCATGAATATGTCATTCCAATTTACTGACGATACAGAATACTCGTTTGCTTGAAAAATAGTGAAAATCAGGGTATGCTGCGTAGAATGTACGGGAGTATAAAGTGGCATACAAATACGTAACTATTATAAAAGCTCTTAAGAACTTTCTCAATGTCTTTAATTAAGTGTCCGAGCACACGCCACACACACAAATATATATATATATATATATATATATATATATATATATATATATATATATATATATATATATATATATATATATATATAAAATAACTCGGGTGAAGATGCCAGTAATATAGGTTTTATACGTTTATTTGATTATTATTTTAACTGGTTTTAAAAACTCTTGTAGCTAATTACTGACTAACACAAATGTCCAATAAAAATTGCACTTTATCGTAATATTTTTTACACAATAAATTCAAACATTATGACTTTAAAACTCGTTAGGTGTTGCATCTTCCCCTGAGTTTCGTTACATATTATATTTATTTATAGTGTGTATACATATATAGCAACTCTAGCACAGATGCTTGGTACAACTATTAAGTCGCATGCTTCGTTCCCGATGAATCCTTCTATTTGAGGGAATACTAGATTAAACGCTTAGGATTGTTTTATGTCACGCTATTGGAGTAACTGTTGTTTTAATAACAAAAAATTTTTACTTCGTTTAGTTGTAAAGGTAATTTAATATTTTTCCACGGTGTATAGCAGAAATATTTTCTGCGTAATCTTTGAACAATTCCTACGATGGGTTAGTATTATAAACTGATTTGATTTATCGACTCAAACCACTGCGAGTGAATGTTGCCGAGTTTCAGAAAAACCCACAATAAAATTATGAAGCATAAATAAAAGCCAGTATTGTTTGTATACAGGAAGCTTACTCATACCACTAAAAGTACAAAACCTGGCGTAAAATACACTTTAAAAAACAAGGCTGATATAACCTGCAGTGATGAAACCTCAAAACCTGATAAGGTAAATCTTCCGAGAAAATAACTAAAGGCAAACGGCTATTCCATTGGCACCATAGATAAACGCATGGACAACAATAAGAAACATTTCAGTTCACAGGAATCCACCAAAAAAAACTAACAGGAAATTGGTTATATAATTGTACAAGGCTTATCAGAGAAAAGAAGGCGGCATAGTAATTAGTACGGACCACGGTCGTAGAATAACAGGTCTGGACACTCGCCTGGATATTTGACCCCCTTGTTGTTTGGCTGTAGTTCACCAAGTTACCGAGAATATTGTGTTTTATTGGCGCTGATGTTACGGCGGTCAGACTAAACTCCGTCCACTTCCTATCCGCTAAGATAAACAATATATCAAAACGTATTTTTTATCAATTTATGAAATACTTTCTTCGCTCACAATTTTTAAGAAAAAGCTCCAGAAATCTTTATTTACTTTATAAATTTAACAATGGAAAAAATTGGAAGGAATTTGAGTCCGACAGCCCGTATTACAGCGCCAGAAAGTACGGCATTCTCGGTAACTTGACGAACTACAACCAAACAACAAGGGGGTCAAGCAAAATACATTGTTAGATAGGCGAGTGTCCAGACCTGTTCTTCTACGACCGTGGTACGGACTACAAACAGCTCTTCGGAAAACTTCCACAGTCAAAATATCGCATCTAAGGTAAAAGCAAATAAATTAAAAAAAAAAAAAAGAAATAATTAAAATTCAAAATTTTTTTTTATCAAGCAGCCTGTGAATGTGGATGAATGCTCATTCGAGACACTGGCAGATATCTAATTACCATACGCCTTAAAGAACACCAGAATAATATAAAGTAACGAATAACTGAAAAATCCAGACTTGCCAAACATTTTTGTGGAAGTCACAGAATATTGATTGTCGAAAATGCACATAATTACGCAGGAAACATACTAGACAAAAAGAGTAGTAAAAGAATTGGCTTTTGTTGTCAGCAAGCACGAGTCAATACTCACTACATAAATGCCCATTACTAGCTGCGCGACCAATCAGGAGACAGCTGCACTTTCATTGGCTGAGATATAAGTAGTCTCGTTTCCTGTATAAGACTGTTGTTTTTCTAATGAGTCATTGTGTTGTCCTCGTCCATTTGTCGCCAGTTTTCATACACTTTACTTCTTTGTTTTGTTGTTTTTATGTTTTTGTGCCGTGTTTCTGATTACGATTATGATTGCGTCCTGGAACTATTTTGCGTCCTTTTTTTCTGTTCTCTTTCTGGACTCGATTATATTCCTTTTCGGATGTTATATGATTGTTGACAACAGCTGAATTGGTTTTTTTTTTTTAAATTTTATTTTGCTGTAGGGGTTTTCTGCAACTCGGTAACATTTGCTCTAAATGACTTATGTCCACAAAAATTGTCCAGTTTATAACTTTTCTGCGGTTTCTCACGCAGTACACATCACGCTCATTTAGTGATTTAGTGCAGAAGTGAGGCAGCAGTTGGTTCGCGTAACTCAGCACGTCTGTAATCAAGTGATTATTGGCTATGGACACAAAGATCCCTTCATTATCTGTCTTTCCTAGCAAACCACAAAGTATTTTTTGCACTTTTATATACATACATACATATTTCAAAAATACTACTATGCAAAGAGAGTTATTCAAATACTTGTAATATCGTGTAGCAATATTTATAGCGCTTGGGCTAAGTTTATATTATTTGTAAATGAAAAAAAAAATGTAAAGAGTAATGAGGTACCAATACTGACTTTATTATTTATTGAACACACTGTTAATAAACATTAACACATTTCGCTCTTACAGCCATTCGATATATATTTATTTATTGAAATATTTTCGGCATTCTTCTTGCAGAATTTTATTTCAGTGTATACAGGATGTTACAAAAAGGTACGGCCAAACTTTCAGGAAATATTCCACACACACAAGGAAAGAAAATATGTGATGTGGACATATGTCCGGAAACGCTTAGTTCACATGGTAGAGCTCAATTCCTTACATCTCATTAAATGTCATTGTAAAAAAAAAACATTTCATACAGACACTGTTCCAATTACCCAATGGAATGTTTCGTTAGAATGTACGTTACTTCCTAGGATCACCGCCAGGTGGGCGACGTGACGGAAGGTAATCGTGACTGGATTGCGTATCTTCAACTCGCATGAAATGATGGACTGGGAGCATACAGAAACAGACAGTACCAGCATTACGTAACACACGTTCTTAAATGAAATGTTCAAAATTACTTCTGTGAGCGAGGATACATGCATCTACCCTTCGCCGCATGGAATCCCTGATGAGCTCTACCATGGTAATTAAACGTTTCCGGACATATGTCCATATCACATATTTTCTTTCTTTCAGTGTGTGGAATGTATCCTGAAAGTTTGGCCGTACTTTTTTGTAACATACTGTATTCTTAAGAGCTATATGGTTGCAAATGAAAAGTGTTATTATTGCAAATTTGTATCTCATCCGCCTCGGTGACCTTGGTTATTTTCCACCTCATAACTTTCCTTTCTTTATATTGTCGACCTTGTTCTTACACCGATGTTATTTTTGGCTGATATGCGAACTGCATCTCTCTTTCAACCGCGGTGCCCGTCTGTTGTAATGTGGATCATGTTGTACGGACAATGAGATGTTAATGAAGACGACATTCTCTCCTGAGAATAAAGAGCTTCCACTGTATACAACACTACCCTTACTCTTCACAATACGACGAGAATAACTTCTGTGGATATACAGTGTTACACTTGGCAGTAAAATATTCAGAAAACGCCTTATATCACAGTGACAGCCTTCAAGCCACAATGACTAGTTTGACGAAGAATTGCTCGGACCAAGAATACAGATTTATATTCTTTCACGTTTATGCCTCGCCAATAAAACAATTCTTCTGGAGGAACAATTAGGCTTCTCAAATGGATTTTATCTCCCCTGCTAAACGTAATCAGCATACTTGCCAACCGTAACCAAACTGAGCTGCAAACTAGACGTAAGTTTGTTTTAAAGGGTAAAAGCAACAGAAAATTTTATTAATGTTTTTGTCAAAACAGATAATTTTCAGTAGACTAAAACATTTAGTGCTTGCAATATAAAACTCCTACCTTTTCAAAAATATTTCATGTGTTATTTGAAAAGTTCTTAGCATAATGCTGTTTAGGTCCACTAAAACCGTATAGAATATGTGGGTGTAGTTAAAGCTTATGAGAATGTATTTAAACAGATCATCGTATAAAATACTGGTTTGAATACAAGAAAGTCAGATGGCATAAAATAGGCTCGTCTTCTCACTCTTTGAGACATGCATAATTAGCATAGTTATTTGGTAGAAAGACTGGACTAATTTTCTGATTCCATTGGATACGGACCCTTACGTGATGTTTGCGTATGTTAGCCGCTTTATAAAGAATTCGTCACTTTAATGCGGAACTTAAAATTACTGACCAGAAGCACTCGCCACGGCTGACCATGAAATGGACGGCTTGGCCAGTGACGTCAGAACAGATTGCATGCTGGGAGAATCAGCTGTTTTTGCACGTACAGTCGCTCGTTTGCCATAAGGCTAAATGCATGAGTACGTTTGTTACATGATTTATTCCGAACCATCTAAACATTGCTATATATTTAACGTGTTATAGCAGGACTAACAACAGTTCTTTGAAGGGATACAAAGTTTCATAAAGTTTCTTAATGTCCAGTGATTTTAAAATAGAAATAATCGCATCGGAAAGTCCGTCACTTTGCTGTCATGCTCGCTGTATTTTATTTCTGTCTGTTTTACTGTGTATTTTTTAATTAAAACAAGTGTGCTCAGTTTTTTTGGCGAATTGTTACATTCCAAAAACAGCGTAGGCCTATTAGTGCAAATCACTTACTAATCACAAAGTAATTTGTAGGCCTAGACTTCTTTTAGACTCGCGTGGTGAATAGGCTTACAAATAGGTTTATATATTTTATTTTAAAAAAATTCAAGGTTTTTAAAGAAACTGTGGGCCTGTTTATGAAATCAATAGTTGTATTATGTTAAAATCACATAGCCTATTTGTAGGAGTCGATGTACACTTTTAATTTTACGTTTCTGTCCTCCCAGATTATTACTGCAAATCAGTAGGCATGTAGGCCTACCTTGTGGTTTAAGTTACCACTTGTGAATAAATAAGAAATAACATTCCAGAATCACTTCCGACCATATTTAAATTGAGACGTTGTTAGGTTATACACTCTAGTGGTTTCGTACTTAATTTCTTTCCCTTCCTTGTTGAGGTAACTGCGAGACGAATTTTAGGTTTTTACCATTCAGATCTAACCTAGGACAATTGGGGGAAATTATTTTTTAAAAGGAAAATAACTAGTATAGTTTATTGATATTACGTTTAATTGGCTAGGTATTGCAGTGTTAATGAACTGGTCGTACGATCGTGTGGGTACATACATTTATCAGCCTAAAGTAAAATTTGGTTTCCTTGATAAAGATAGGCCTAAGCTTTATGTTAACATCGAGGTCTTTAGCGCTGGTGAGGGGTGACATGAGGTGAGGGTGGAGCAGCACCGGAATGACAGGGCGGGGGAAACGGGAGGTCCCCGAGAGAACCCACGACCAACGGCATCGTCCGGCACGATTCCCACATGCGAATCGCCTTGGTGGGAGGCGAATGGTCTGACCATTCAGCCACCACGGCCCCTTAAATGACATTCGAGCCTGATTTGTAGGTAACTTACTTGAAATGCTTCGTTAGTAAAATATACTGTCATACTTTGGTTAGGGCCCTCACTTGATTTTAGACGCTGATACATGTCATAGAGAACAACAAAATGTTTGCTGTTTTGGTTTAAATGTTTAATTGATCGTTATAACGTGATAACATTGAAGAAAATTTTGAAGTTTTTTGTAATGTGCCATACAATTGGCGTAGGTCGTAATGTCGATACATTCAGGTTTGCCCGTTTATCAAAATGAGGTTTGTGCAATTTGAATGTTGAGAAGTTAAAAATATGTTTCACGCTTAACAATTTTTTATTGGTACCATCATGTCTCAGATGTTGCATTTTCAAGTATTTAAAGCTTATGTAATGTGTAAGTTACTTTCATTTAAAAACCTCTCAAGGTCGCCAGCGATATTAAAAAACAAACACTTTTTTTTTGTCTCGGCAGTTATTGCTCTCATAGGTGAGTGCAATGAACGGGAAATATACTGGAATGATCTTGTAATTTGAAATGAATGCGGTATTATAAGCCTGCATTGGGGTGGGTATAAGGACATATCTGCGTGAGGACACGAGATAACGTCTTGAGGGTGGTAGGAGAAAGGGAAAGGCAGGTGAGGGATGAGCGCGAGCCTCATAACGTGCTTGGCTGCCTCACCCTAGCACCAGGCGTGGTAATTGCGCCCTCCTCACCTGACTACCCCTGACTTGAGCAGCACGGCTCCTATTGCTGGAGTGTTATGAACCCTGACTTTGGCTTGCACGCTTCACGTCCTCGTCCTTGTGTCCCCGGGGAGGTAAGGGATAAGTCCTCAGCCAGGGCGATGGCTTAAAACCCTCTTATTAGGACGAGTCTGCAACTTTCTTCTGTGGCCTGACGCATGAAAACACTACATTCCCCTACAGTACTTATTTCGTTGAATACAATTAAAGACACTGGAGCAAATTACAAATACTCAAAACTCTATGCTAGTTAACCTGAAGTATCGGCTACAGTTTTATGAATCGACGTTTCATTAGCCGTTATATTTATTAACCAACCCCGTTCTATTTTATTGCCGTTCCGTTCCAACTCTCTAGCCTGTTAGCGCTAAAATAATATTAAAGCTTTTGTTACGTCTGTATTTTAAGGACAAAATAAAGGCAACCTTTTTACTATCATCCTAATAGAGTTCCTAAATGACGTTTTTAACAGTCGAGGCCGAAGTTGTTATGGTGTACTCGGGTAGTGAGAACATGGGTTAGAATATCAATTGCAACGGTTCCCTTATTGCCCTACAGGCTCGTACAGTTCTTGTATGATAGTTAAATACTCCGCGCAAGTTTAATTAACCCAGTATCACGTAACGCCAAGCGGCACTCACTGAGAAGGAGGGTTACGATTTGATTTCTAACGTTACGTGCAAACATGGGCGGGATTTGGTGGAGGCAAGGGGGAATGCTTGCCATCCCAATATTTATGAGATGAGACTGAAAAAAATTATGTGTACACTATTTTCACTTCTGTCTCAATTTTATTCCTTGCTTGTTATAAACCTCTCTTTCGCTGTAGTAACGCTCACAATAACTTGGCCGAAAAACTGTTGAAATAACACAAGTTTGCA
Source organism: Medauroidea extradentata (assembly GCA_003012365.1). Taxonomy (NCBI): domain Eukaryota; kingdom Metazoa; phylum Arthropoda; class Insecta; order Phasmatodea; family Phasmatidae; genus Medauroidea; species Medauroidea extradentata. Next base: position 78,626 of record PNEQ01106848.1, read on the forward strand.
CCTTGAAATCGGAGTTTTTCCGGAGGAGGAACCCTGGGCCCCCATTCCAATTTTATTGGCTGATTGATGTCTTTATTGCCCCTTCAATCAAAATGCTTAAATCACGCCCATGCGTGCAAAACGCATACGTAGGACCCTGTAGCAATTTATCGTCGAATTAACTGTTAACTGTTTCGACGAGGTAGTCGAGCGACACAACAGCTCACCCCGTGTACTCACCTACTTCTCTTCCAAAATCACGACATCGTCTCTCACATCTACATATTTGGTGGTAAAAGGCCACACACTGTCTCCCAACCCTCGGGAACGCCTTCCAGCCAATCAGATCACACAATATCCTAACTGCGCCCCTCGTAAGCTGAATGTAACGCTACACTTGACTGTCATTTATGTGATTATTTCTTTCATATTGTGCTTAATTTTCACACATTTGTCTTGGTGAAACACTTATTTCATTAATACTGAATATTCTTTAAAGTGTCCTACAGTCTACTAAAAAACGCAACTAAATAAATCATTAAATAAATGAAAGTATCTCACTATGGCAAGTTTATAAAGGTGATGCGGGCTGGGGAAAATAGGGTTTGAAAGAGGAGGGGCGGTTTGATGGTCCGGTCCGAGCCTTTTATGACGGCAGACCACCCCCTCTCCTATGACTTCAAGGCACTCGATTTTGTTTTTTAACTACCGGATTGTTCCTAAAAAAAAACTTCCTTCTAATCCTGTAATTTGTGTACCACTATATTTGTTCCCGTCGTGTGATGCCAATCGACACAATTTATCTACAATTACAATTACCCTTTCTTAATTTACAAAATTACTCGTACTAATACCTCTTATTGAGAGCATGCTGTACCATCTACAATTTGTGACGTCATACAGTAACACAATGAGTATGTGTGCTATTTTTATATGTATGTTAAGCCTTTTCATCTCAAAAGTTCTTTCTTGTGGATAATTAATGAACATTTGCTCCTTACTTCTGAACCTAATATTTCACAACTGATTAGTAACTAAATTGTGCGTGGTCTTTAAAGGATTCTTGCAATGGGTTAGTGCAACAAAGGTAACCGTTTCATGGTCATACGTCATTGCGAGCGAATGTCCCCCTGTTGCAGGAAAACCCCCGCAGTAAAACACAAAAAGAAAGTAAATAAAGACGTTTTAGCTGTTGTAAACAAGCAAATAACGTACATACGATTCCGGAAAGGAATGTAGTCGTATCCCGAAAAACGATACGAAAACAATAATAATAATAAAAAATATTTAATAATAACAACATAAATTAATTCCGGAATAGAATTCAGCGGTTGTACGAGGAAAGACGACAAGAAGAAAAAAAAACAAAAGAACAAAAATAAAATACAAAATAAAGTATTCCCAAAATGGCGATAAAATAACAAAGACAACGATTAGAACAAAAATGACAAAGCTCACGAATGGATGTAAACACAGACGACACGACAAAGGGAAAACACACGGATATGAGCAGGCTTCCTTCAACGACAACAGATTCGACGCTTCTGGAACTATGATTTGTCCCCGTCTTCAGGCAAGTGTACAGACTGAGAACCTCAGCAGACTGGCTGCGACATCTGTAAAAACAAAGCTCGTACATGTGCCGGATCGAGAGGCATATCACAGGGGCGACAGGCTGGCACTGCTTTGTTTAAGAAAGTTACGACAGAAAAATAATATCCACCTATAAGGCACTAATTAGTTAATAATGAAAGTGTAACCAATATTTGTCTCAGAGAAAATTCATTGAAATGGTTTTGTAAGACGAAACTGTACTTTCGCCTACAAAATTAACTCAATTTCATAAATGTCAACGCCTGCCAATTAAATTGAAATGTCGAGTGTATTTCATTATGTAATTTGGAAGTACAGATTTTTCGCACAGCAAAAATTATATTTCTAAATTGCTAATATGAAATTAATATTACAGCAATATTAATTATTTTTCTACCCAATATTTCACTTGTCTTACCGTAAAATTCGAATAAATACTAAATAGGGTATCGGAGCGGAGGCGGAGTAAGCCATCTTTGCCCCCGTTACGAATTTGTCTGTGTCCAGTACTGGTCGCATATAGAAAACACGTCGGTGAAGGGCTTAGAAGCCAAGGGATGTAAGTACATTTTCATGAAACATGAGTTTAGTACATATTTTGGTAGTTAAAATGTAAAGTTAGGTCTAATAATTTAGTGGCCGAGAGGTGTGTGTGACACAGTCTCGTGGGCCATAATTTGGTGATGTTTTACAAAACATCCGTCATAAAATACAATGCTAGTGTGAGAAGCGAAGATGTTATGAACGTCACTTATACCCCTTGGCTTCTAAGCCCTTCATACGAGGTGAGTATATGGAACCGCCGTTACCGCCGTAATGAAGGTGCGTTGGAAAGGGAAGATTTCCAAGAAATCCGTCGACCAACGGCATCGTCAAGCCTCGTATGAACGCGCGTCTTTCTGTTACATGAAAGTAAGCATCGACGGTAAGCAAGACACGGAATACAAGCGAATGTACTTAACTATTAATACGTTGACTGTAGATTTTCAAATCGCGTCTGGGATATTGGGGAAATTTGCGCCATATTTATTGTGTCTGCACCAAAATGTTAAAAATCGACATACTGTCGGAAGTTGAAGCAGGTTCCGGCAATATTTCATGAGCAGCTTTTATTGTCCAGCTAGACACTATGTATGTATTTCGAATTACTTCGCCTTGTACAATACTGAGTTCAAAAACAGATATACGTGCATAAAATTTATTTGTATACTTTCATCTTGTTCAGTGAAAGATAATGTAAAATATAACCGTCCTTATACACCTCACTTGCTAGCATACAAGTCTTTATACTCTAGGCAGTAGTATGCTTGGTGGCCATTCACACCATACAGGTTCACTACAAGTCTAAGTGAACAATAAGGCGTTCATCTTCTTGTAGGCCTACATGATGCTCGTCTGTACATGACTTAAGGCGGCCGCCTACCCCACGCTTCAAATTCGTTGCAGTGTGTTCGTAAACAGGTTTTTTCTACGAAAATATTCCACGTGTGCTCATGTGCCAACGTAGGAAAAGAAAAACTTCAGACAAGGTCGGAATCTCATTGTTAAGACGCCACGCTCATTAAAAACACTGTTTCTAAGCCCTCCAACATGGCTAACAGCGGCTTTTTTGGACTTCCGTACTTCAAAATGTACTGACCGGATGTATGTGAAACTCACTTTTGCGACCTGCACTGAACTTAGTTGCAGACTTTCCACCAATAAAATTATATGGTAACCGCTTAATGTCCCATAGTAAAAACAGTTCGGCGGGAAGCTTGCACACTGGTTCAGCGCTTGGCTCGTTGAGGCGACGCGACATTTGATGCGCGCTTCAACGTATCACCCTTTTTTATTTCTTATTTGTATTATATATATTTTTTCTTATTTTAGACACAAAATGTGACTAAATTTGGCAATTATGAAATTTTTTTATCTCTCATAGTTTTCGCGTAATGGCTGGTTAAAGTCATATTTTGCATGTTTCCGTTTTAACGACTACACTAAAACCAACTGATATACAAAACTAAAAAAAAATCACAGTGGATAAAGACATTGCAGGCTACAGTGACATGCTCATTAAAATAAAGAATAAAAATTATTTGTATTAAAAAAATATTGAATTTTTTAAATTTTTATTTTCAGTTTCAGAATTTTTTAAAATTCAAATAATATTTATTCTTTATTTTTATGAGCATGACATTGTAGGCTTTAATGTCTTTATCCACTCTGATTTTTTTGAGTTTGGTATATCAGTTGGTTTTAGTGTAGTCGTTAAAACGGAAACATGCAAAATATGACTTTAACACGCCATTACGTGAAAACTATGAGAGATAAAAAATTTTCATAAGAGCCAAATTTAGTCACATTTTGTGTCTAAAGTAAGAAAAAAATGTCTGGTACAAATAAAAAATTAAAAAAATGGTGATGAAAATTGCGGTGGACCGCGCCCTTAAGGCCCCACTCTTTAGTTTTGCAGTGGTTTCGAAAATATTTTTTAACGCAAATCAAGACATACATAAAAATGCACTTTTACAGTTTTAACACTAATATATCATTGTTTGTATCTGAATTTATCTGTTGCAGTACATCAATCGGATATTTAGATTTTTGCCCCTGAAATATCACATATCTCGTTGTGAAAATAAGCCGAAATTAAGCAAAACAATTTTTTTGCTAGCAAACGGTACATTATTTTAATAAACACTCTGTAAAATTGTGTACACAGTCTCAAATTTTTTCAAAGCGTTTGGTTAAAAACTATTCGAGTTATTTGCAGTTGTTTGTAATACATGAAAGATCATGTTCTTAATTGGGTTGGAGGATGTCATGGATTTTATTTTCAAAGTTGTGGTATAGAGCAAGTTTAATTAGTCAACACATTTTAAGTTACATAATTTGTATTTTAAATTTTTTTATATTATAATGTTTTAATTCGCGCTCTGTAGAACATTTTTTCGGCAACTAAATAAAGAGAAGTATTTCAGGTACATTCTTAGGTAGGCCGAATTATGGAGCTGTATGCTATAAAAGTCTTGAGGTGTAGGGAATTAACTTATATTTTCTCGTGGGGATAGTAAATATAACTATAAAACTATTTTATCACAAAAATGAAAAATTTCGATACAAAACATAATTTCACTCTAGGCAGCTATAGGTAGGTGAAATTAGTAATCTCTATATATAAAAATGAAAGCTGACTGATTGACTGACTGACTGACTGACTGACATATCAAACTGCAGCTCAAACCACTGGACCTAGAATCGTGAAATTTTTTGTGGGGGTTCCTTTCATGTCGTAGGCGAGCACTAAGAAGGGATTTTTCGAAATTAGTCCTCTAAGGGGGTGGAAAGGGGTGAAATGTGTTTCCGAAGAAACGTCGATAGAGCTCGAACCCGACGGCCAATCATGATGATTTTTACTTTAATATGACACTCGTAAAAATGCATATTAGCCAATTTAAGGATTTTTCTAAGTTCAACTTTTAAGGGGCTGAAAAGACCTTAAATGTGTTTCCAATCAACTATCGATATCTATCGCACCCTTCGGGATAGAGAGTTGATATTCACTTCAAAATATTGCTTACGTAAATATCCAAAAAGTTGTTTTACGTTTTTTTGAAATTCGACCCCCAGGCAGTAAAAAGGGGCAAAATGTGTTTTTAATGAATCGTCTTTATATTTGAAACACAATTGGCTACCGTCGTGATTTTAACTTTAATTGGTTACTTTTACAAATGTCTATGACAGGACTCAAAATCGTTTCGAAATTCTTTATTTAAAGGGGTGAAAATACGTGAAATGTGTTTTCGATTATCCTTCCATATCTATCGAATCAATCGAGATATCGAAGTGCTCTTTGCTTTAAATTGGTGCTTTTGTAAATATCCTAAGTACCATTTAAAATATATTTTCCGAATTCAGCCCTAAACTGGTTAAAAAAATGGGGTAATATGAGTTTTCGACTCACATTCGATATATATCGATCCCATTGTTTTTTTTATATAGCGACGTGATTTTTTTTAGGATTGATGCTAACTCAAATGCCTAAAAAGTAATTTTTAGGAATTTTCGAAATTCGCCACCGAAGGACGTGAAAAGGGGTGAAAAGTGGTGAAAAGAGTTTTCAATTAATCGTTGATATATCTTGAACCCAGCGGCCTAATGTTGTGTTTTTTACGTCCACGAGATACCAATAAAGTATCCTAAAACGTGATTCAAGGGTTTTTCGAAATTTACTCTCTTAAGTGGTGAAAAGACCTTGAACATGTTTTAGATAAATCCTCGATATCTATCGAACCCGTCGAGATATACAATTAATTATTGTTTCAGGGTGATGATTACAGAAATTATCGCAAAACGGTTTTCAGATTTTTCGAAATTCGATTTCTCAATGCTGTGCAAGGGTGATATGTGTTTTTTTAGTGAATGATCGATTTTGATTCGACTGAACGGGCTCGCAATGTGATTTACACTTCAGTTGGATACTTATACAAATGTCTAAGATGTAAATTTAAAATATTTCGAAATTCGACACCCAAAAGAGTGAAAAAGCACGAAATTTGTTTTCCATCAACCCACGATATCTATCTAACCAGTAGCGATATTGAGGTGTTGTTCGCGTCAGAGTGATGCTTACGTAAATATTTTAAAAAATATGTATTTTTTTTGTAAGAAACGTGATTATTATGAATAAAACTAAGTTGGTCAATATTCAAGGCAGACGATCCGAAAAGCAGGAACGAGCAGCGAGAAACAACCTATACAGGAGTTTCACTACAGTAATCTATCGAGACGTGGTGTTGTACAACCTCTATGAGCCCAGGACACAGATATTTTTTTTTATTTTTTTAATAAATTTTATTTTCATGAATTATTTCGACGTTACGTGCA
>PNEQ01106848.1:85169-123995 GCA_003012365.1 Medauroidea extradentata
CTAAATTCCGGGAGGTTCTGGGCTCGAATTCCGTTAAAAGCTGCGTGCGAACGTTCAATTCTGACACACAAAAACTACAAGGCAGATCGAATTAGTGCAATTTACATGTAGTCTTTAAAAGGGGTAAAATTGCAGTTCGCTTTCCACTTAGGTTCCTCTACAATATCAGCTGACATATCGTCGGTATACTGCAAAAAGTGATTAAGTCATAAATGCTATTTCGTTCAAAAACAGTATTAAATTGTATATATTAACAAAATTTTGGTATGTTACTATACTGTGACACAACAGTACGAAACGACGAATAGACTTTAAACGTGGGCAATTGTTCGTGAACAACATATACATATTCCTAGCATTTTTATAAATTTTTCTTATTTTGACTTTGCCTTTTTTTGGCAGTAAACCGACGATATATCATCTCACTAATCTCAGGTTTGGGGCACCAAATACGTTTCTGCGAAACCTTTACCCTTTGAAACTTTGTAATGTCAGTAAAGTTAAAGTGAATATTTTGAAAATATATAATTTAGGGCACCATCACCAATGGTTGTGCACAGGGTAAACAGATGTTTTTCATTCGGTTAACCTCTTACCTTAGGTGTCTGTAATTACCCCACAACGTCAAATAGGCAGGGCTATAAATAAGGCCCAGGAGTACTCGCTGTTAGTGGCAGGGGCAAACTTTAAGACTGCTTTTCGCGTGGACAGCTATAGCTACTTATCCTGCTGCAGAATTAGTTAAACTAGGCGCTTGGACATTCTAACACTTGATGACTGAAGTACCAATCTGGTGTGCAAAGAGGTTTTTAAACTAAAGTAAATATTACCAGTTACGAATAATACTCGCGAGCAAAGCCGCGGGGGATTGCTAGTATTAACATAAATACCTCAAGTCGTTAAGTAAATCTCGTTGATTACGATATGGTATAAAATACGAGTAATGTAGCAGGCGTTCTGGAAGTGTGTGAACTTATTAAATGTTCACAAACGTCTCATGAATGCAGCTGCAGCTATCAGTTTTGTTGTTAACATCACTTCATACCGTTTACCTCAGTGTCTATCCACACTACAAGGGCTGTTTAGCAATTGTTCTGTTTACGATACACCAATGCCCTTATTATATACTTAAACCTACTCTTCTTTGTGATACTAAAGCTTTGAACTTCAGTATCAGAAATATGTTAAACAATTTAATTGTGATCTTATAAGGACGGTTTTGTGCATCAATAGACAATGCGCCAGTTTCAAGTTATCAGTAAAACATTCTGTAAGTTTTTCGGATTTGAATGAGTTTTAAAAAAAGTATATAAGCCCTATAAAACCAATATCCATAATTACGGGATACATGAGTAATGCACTATTTATGAGACAGCTTCAAAGCAGAAAAAGTTTATACCGAACTAGTAATCGGCTCGTAGTCTATTGATGCATAACACCGACCGCACATGATACATTAGTCACTTATTGCCGAAACTTCATATGCCGGCTGTATTTCGGTAACATAGCGAACTAGGAGTACATATCCTTCCCAATATTGTGAGGCCTGCAACGTGGTTTATCACGATATTAAGGGGGAATGTTGGCAATTTTATTTTCAGTTTTTTAGCCATTGCACTAATTAAAATTGTATTATAAAATATTTATCTTCGACAAAGCATAGGATATATTCTTGGTAAACTGATTGATATGAATAATAATGGAATATTTCATTCATACAGAATCATTGTAAGAGATTTCTTGAAAGTTAACCTATAATTCTCTTGTAATGATTATGTATGAGAAATTAATGAAAAATTATGTTATTATTTATGTCAAGCAGTTTACCAAAAATGTATCCTATGCTTTGTCGAAGGGAAAATTATGATGATACACTTTGAGTAAAAGTTATTGCTCAAAAATTGAAAATACAATAAAATGGTCTAACACTCCTCTCTAAAGTATAAGAAGGAATATGGTTTGTTTACCCTGTACGTAATACAGAGAGAGTGGAGGTACAGGCGTACAGCTGGCTCAGCAACGAGTATAAGTAGGCGGAGTCTTCTTCCCTGGCGGCACGGCGACTGTGCCAGAGGAAGCAGGGCAGGAAATGATCGCGAGGAGTGTGATAGGCGAGTCGTTCCATCCATCTCGCCCCGGTGTAGAAGGACGAGGACGCTGGGGAATGAGGAATTGTGTGGAAGTCAGTTCCGGGATAATCTGCCAGAGGAAAGGAATAGACTGAAGGAGGGGGGTTTCAGTCCTGGGGCGTCCTCGTAATGAGGAGTTGTTACTTCATTAACAGGCCGGAGCGAACTGGGGCGACTGCATCGCGCTTACCAACGGGCTCTGTAGCCCGCCTCATTACGCTCGTCGTTCTCCTCGCAGATGTGGCGTAAACACCGAGCAGAGAACCCTCTGTGTGTCACAGGATGAAATAAGGTGCAGAAAATGGGGTGCTTCAAGTTACAACTACATCTCGAATCATGAACTACGAAAAGACTAAGACATTACGAATTACATGGACGAAGTAAATAACATAATACTGCATCTTACAGTTTATCGTGACAATAAATATGAGGAAATACGGAGGCCAAAATGCTGGTAGGCACCACTTTCTCTGTTGTAACTGTACAATTTGCTGATTACGACCTTCTTCATTGTTGCTGTATTGTTGGAACTATTGTCCTAGTTCTTGAAGTTCATATTTTTGTAAACACCTGCACTGTTCCCCCTTTCAACACAACTTCACTTATCTAAGCACTTGTTCCGAGCACCTTAAAACGGTTCATGGACTAGTCGTGTAACAAACGCAACGACGCATACACATCTCACGAAATATCTAAGTTTACCACAATGACAGAACATTTCTCTACTGTGATTAAATACTATGTTTCTATTTACTAAGCAGTTGAATCGGGGGGTTTCACGCAGTTGAAAAAAAAATACTCCAATGAGTGAGTAAAAGGATTTCCTGTTACATGAGTTACATTTCTTCTATTTGACAAAAGGTTATCTGGAATCACTTCAGACGAATACGGAGATAGTACATATCTGATGACATCGCTATCAACGGAATATTAAGAGGAGTCGATAGTAATATTTCGCATGTTAAATCATTGTTTGCGCTTATAACTATACCTCTGTAAATAACAGCACTGCGAAAGCGGGTTTTTCAAGAAAGAAAATAAAAAAAAACTATTATCAGTAGACTCCTCATTCGACTTTATACATATCAAAAGGTTTTTTTGAGTGTAAAAAAATAGTGAAAATAGCGCAAAAGAAATGTTTTTAAAAATTCGGCACTACGTCTTCTTAAGGAAAAGGAAAAAATTCATTATGACATTGTTCAATCCTTTGGAAAAATAATCTGTATGCTATTGGACTTGAACGAGTGCGATCGGGACTGGAAGCGGGCTGGCACATCGCCTCTAAGCGCAAGCATTCAACTCAGAGGCGTCATTTAGAGGATGGCAAGGGAGGGAGGGGGGACAAATGCCCACTCTGGATTTATAATTTTTAAGAGTATACAATTTTTTTGTCTATTTTGTTTTTTAAATTTTGCTAACTTAAGCACATAAAACTGACGTTTTATTTTTAAAGTTTCCAATTTATACGTGATTAATTAATAAAAAATATGCAACAAGGTACTGTCGCCGAAAAAAAAATCTTGCCCCCATCCTCCAAGAAAAACCTGAAATGACGCCCCTGAACTTCAACTGTTGACTTTCTTCTCCTTGAGTACTCCCCTTCAGTTCTGCTCCTGTCCATTAGACAACTTAAGTGAAGCATGTTACCTGCAGCTCAAAGTAACTGCTCATGTCAGTGTACTTATACGTATTGAAACTCCACCTCGCTGGGGTACGAAGTGCTATGAAAGAGTTCGTATGATTGATTGTTTCTACTAGTCAGTAAAACCGTCTAGGAAAGGATTTCAGTCAAAAGTAATATTCAAGTTTTCATTTGAACTACATGGGATGTTTTTATAAAATTTATGTCCAGAAATATTAGCGTCGGTGAAACTGTCATAAATTCAGAAACTCACAGTAAATACTCAAAAAGACATCCATTAACACGTCGGATCACGCACTGTCGCACCCTGTCAAATATTTCCATATCCACAATGGAGGATACAAATGAGGGCATCTAAGAACATTACTTTAACTACTGGTTACAATGCATCACACTGAACTAAATTACTATTAATAACTCAAAACCAAAGGATTTCCGGACGTGTTTTTTTTTTACTTTAGTTTTTTTCTTCTTGTTTTGGTGTAAGGAAGCCACCTTCCAACATAGTAAAAGTATTTCTGAATACAATGAGATGACCAACTCACCTATTCACTCAACTCACTCACTCAATCATCAACGCATAGCCCAAACCGCCATTAAGGTGTATGGAAAGTTAATGTGTCGAGCGAACGACTGGAAAATTTAGTAATCGATCAAATCTAAATTATTCATCCTATGTCACTGAAATCTTTTTGTCTAGTAGATATTTTATTAGCACACGTCTGTTTATACAGGATGTTTCTTAAATAGGTGGACAAACTCCGTATGTGTGTTCCTCACGAAAAATTAAGACGAAAACACGTTGCGCATTTTTCGCCTAAACCTAATATTAAGGGAGTAATGAGCCTTTGAAAATCGAATTTTAAAACCGTATGTTCCTAACATATGAGAAACAAATTGACACAAAAAACAATATTTTCAGCATTGCTTGATGCTATTGTGGTCGTCAACCATACGGCAATTGCTAGTTGATATCTACCACCCTTATGATAATAGTAGGGGGGGCTACCCTCTAATGGCATATAACTTTGATACCATCGGGATATTGAAACATTTGGAGATTATTTATTGAGAAATGTTACCTGTCGAACAAAAAGGTACTCGTGTTGTAATTGTGCAGGACGCACCGTTTTCTGTCAAATCACAATCAAAGGTAACAATTAATGAAATCCTATATATATATATATATATATATATATATATATATATATATATATATATATAACAATATTTACCGTGAGTGAAATTTCAAAATGAAAACAGCAGAGAGTAAAAGAAAAGTTATATTTCCATGTGTACATAACTGCAACAAATAATCTCGAGTTTTTATCTAACTACTGTCAAAACTACTGGGCTCAAGACCTTTATTTAAAATCATAACATGTTTGGAGAAGCCCTTCCGACCGAGTTAGGTTGTATGTGTGTGTTTTATTGTATTTCTGTAAATAATTCATTCCTTAAAAATAGGTAAATATTTTAGTCACTAGGAGATGTTAACAGTGATACCCCTACAATCGAAAGACTGTGTTTAAATAGATTCCTGATGTTATACTTGTACGTTTGAAATTATAAACATGTTTGTTTGGTTCATTGTATACGCAGCTTATTCTAACAGATGTAAACACGTATAGCGATATTCTTGTGTACATTTACTGGAGCTTTAACCTTGCTTATCAAAGCTTGAGTATCGTGTCTTCGCTAAGTCTTGAGTTCACAGGTTCACGCTATTCTAAGCTGAGAGAGAGCATACAAAACATTGCCAAGACTTGGATGTGCGCACGACAAGCAGAATATAATCAGCGGTTGGCCTTTTCTCTTACCTTTTGTTACGTAATATTCTATTCCCTGCCGTTGTTTTTAGATGTCACCTACCATTTACCACTCGACTTTCACAAGGGCGGCCCAGGTTACATTCCTGGTGGGGCCGTTTCGATTTTTGCACGTGGGAAACGATGTTGACATTGCCGTAAGCAAGTGGGTTTCCTCGATTTACTCCTGTTTCCCTTGTTGTTGCATTCCACCAATGCTCCATGCCCAAATAGCAACATTCTCACGACTGTTTACAACCCCTAGCTCCATATTTTACCTCCACTTCATAAATAATTACAAGGTTTTGTGCACAAGGTTTAACCTAATCAATATCTACCATATCGTAGAAAGGGGAAGCATCGAAATTAAATTTCTGTTGTATTTAAACCTACTGAGATGCAACAATAACAATACTAATAATATAAATACAGCACTAATTGTTATTAATGTAATTAATAAGTAAGTTCTTAAATGGTTTAGGGGTCCTGGTTTTCATCGTGAAGCAATTTTCCATGCAATTCATTGAAGAGTCTGTTTATTTTCAAATGTAATAAATTATACTAGTTTGGGAATTGTACTTTAGAGAAACCATATTTTAAATGCGAAACGTGAATTTATTTAATCAGAATATTACTTGGATGAAATTTGCATGTCTGCTTCGCCGCACCGCTAAAATGACGCCTATGTCTGCTATATGCTGGTTATAGAGAGTTAATTCTGTGTAGGTAAATGTATTTAATGCGGTTTACAAGGTAAAAATTACGTACGGAAATATTCAAAACAGCTTTCGTTTATAAAAATGCAGAAATGTACCCGTACGTTGGTACGTTCACTGTAATATAAATTCGACTGCGATGATTAAATAAAATTGGGAACCTGTATTCCAAACCATGCTAACTCCAAAATTTAAGAAATAATATATTTTTTCGTGTGAATTTACATCTATCTTAAATTTGTTACTAATAAAAATATAAATTTTTACTGCAGTGGCATATTTCAGACAGAAATAAATACACACAATAAATATATTATTATTATCATTTTATTTATTTACTTGCTAATTTATAAACTTTGGCGTTAGCTTGATTCGGAATTCATGTCATCAATTGCTATTGTGTATGACCGGTTTTGATAGTATTATGTTTAGTAGCCCTACGGTAGCAACGACTCGTTCTTAATTAGTAGGGACCCCCTGTTTTTCGCGAAAAGAATTTTGCCCCACTTTGTTTCAGTGCCTTACGTACATATCTGCAATTCTGCTTCGTGGTCAATGATTGGATATTTTGACTCTCGCGAGCCTAGGGATTCTACCGGCAACTCACAGACGTATGGTGTAGCAGGAATGTTATTGTAAGTGGCTCAGTCAAATGAGATACTGCTCTTCACATTGACACTCTGCCAATAACACTGAAGCAGAATTGCAGATGTGCACGTAAGGCACTGAAACAAAATGTTGCATAATTCTTTTCGCGAAAAACAGGAGTCCCTATTAATTAGTGAAACGTAATAGCTAGGGACCCTTGTTTTTCGCGAAAAGAATTTTGCCCCAGATTGTTTCAGTGTCTTACATACACATCTGCAGTTCTGCTTCATGATTACTGGCAGCGTGTCTATGTGAGAAACCGTATCTCATTTGACTGAGCCAATTACAATAACATTCCTGCTACACCGCACGTCTGTGATTTGACGGTAATATCCCAAGGCTCGTGACAGTTAAAATATCCAATCACTGATCACGAAGCAGAACTACAGATGTGCACGTAAGACACCGAAACAAAGTGAGGCAAAATTATTTTCGCGAAAAACAGGGGTCCCTAGTAATAGCACAAGTCCCTCAGCGCTAAATTTCGGGTGGAGCATGCATAGTTCGGGCCATTGTACACGAGCGCTGGAATCGCGGCGCTTGAAACGCCCAGACGCAGGTTTTTAGGCTATTCAACACGGAAGCGTACGAGACGCAAGGTTTTGGTGTTTTGCAGCTCGTTTTCAGCACGAATCTCGTTCAGGTAGGATGGGTTGCGTTTAAACTGCTTATGAACGCCCGTGTAGACTGCTCAGCGTTTCGAGCGTCGGCGTCGCTAACGCATCCTTTCGCATTAAAAGCGTCGCACTTAACAAAGACGTGGACCATGGCCACACGGGTATTATAAATATTTAACTGTGCACATTCGAGAACATTGTTTGATTGAGTTTTAAACTAAACATAGTTAGATATGATGGTTTATCGCGAGAAAACATGCCTGTTTTCTGGGTTCCTACGTACTTTCAGCTTATCTAAATACTATTACCTTTCGTTTGTACGTGGAACTGTTACCCTATTTAACTGAGCCAATACGGATTCTACTAATATTTAAAGCCTGTTATTGGTCTGCAAGCAAATACGTTGTGTAAGGATGTATATATCACCCAGTCATGCATGACGCATGAAAGCACAGCGTTTTCAAGGGTATGTTGACACGAAACATTTTCGCGATACACCACCATATCTAAATACAGTCTATTTGTGAAATTACGCGCTTGAACCAACTAAATGGAAATATGGAAAATTTAAATACAAAATTTTCAATTATTGTCATATCAACAAGAAACATTTCGATACCCTCATGTGAAAACCTCGTTACTCCAAAACCTATTTTTTTTAACAGGAGAGGGAGTCTTTTGCTGGTTACAATACAACAATAAAGCCTCGTGAGCTCTAATTTTTGCTTTAATATTTTTAAAAAACTTATCTGGAGATACATGTGAAGACCTCGTATCTCCAAAATCAGTTTTTTTTTTACAGGAGAGAGAGTTTTTCGCTTGTTACAATCCAACAATGGATTTGCGAGAGTTCGGATTTTTGCTTTTAAAATTTTGAAAAACATAACTGGAATTGCGTGCTTTTCGCAGTTGATAAGGAATTTTTTTTCGGGATAGAATGTAAAAATAAAACGAAAATCTAAAAAAAAAAAAAAAAAAAAAAAAAAAAAAAAAAAAAAAAAAAAAAAAAAAAAAAAAAAAAAAAAAAAAAAAAAAAAAAAAAAAAAAAAAAAAAAAATGGAGTTACGAGGTTTTCTCATGAGGGTATCGATTTGTTACATTTTGTTTATTAAGTCGCAACTAACAATAATTTTGCTGTTCTTCTATAACGAATACAAAACCATCGATAGTGAAAGTTTATTTAATTTAACGAGTATAACATGTCAAAAAAAAAAACAGGCATACATACAGCTCGTATCTCTCGAAACAGCAAATACGAAAGCAGTTCGGGAGATGTGTAATTAAAAACCACTTATGGTAGGTGACATCTAAAAACAACGACAGGGAATAGAATATTACGTCACAAAAGGTAAGAGAAAAGGCCAACCGCTGATTATATTCTGCTTGTCGTGCGCACATCCAAGTCTTGGCAATGTTTTGTATGCTCTCTCTCTCTCAGCTTAGAATAGCGTGAACCTGTGAACTCAAGACAGAGGCCTAAATTTCTTTAGCTGTCAAACAACTAGACGTGCTTTAGAACAACTTACAAAGTAATCAGATATAATGAAGAATTAACTATTTTTTAATAGTATCTCTGTCGTGAGTCTAGATGAAGCACTTGAATTATTGCCACTCTCTTACTCGCGCCCGTACAAAATATATAATTTTGTAAACATGGGGAAGAGTTGAAATGGATTAAGGGGCGCAAGCAACCTAGTGTGCAAGTATAGGGGTTTACATTTTAAATTAAAATTAGTTGGAACGCAGTCATTTTTCAAGTTATCGTTTTCACGCCAAAACCATTTTCTGCACAGAGATCGAGTAAAATATTGCTACAGGATTGAACTTTGCGTGAAAATATGGAAGGTTATTTCGAGTGTTCTTTGAAAACAAATATTTATTTGCTTATAGTTTTGAGGGCATCAAAAATAGCCTTAAAGACCCTGTAGTAATGTTGACCACACCTATATAAATAAACATGTCAGTGGTTACTTGCTCCTGCCAGGACTCTGCTGGGTTAGGCAGAGTTGCTAAGGAGACTTGGAGGGGACAGACAGCTGGTAACATAGGCGGGAGACGTGGAGTGAAGTGAAGTATACTGAACATGTTTGGACGCCTCTGAACAGCGACGTCTTGAAGGGCAATGAGTTGGGCCCTGCAAATATCTCGTTATTATCTGACGGTGTACTCATCTGACTTCTGTTGTTGGCCGACAGTTTGTGTGACACGTACAGGGCCTTTTTCAACCCAATATTAGAGATGATGGTGCATCGCGGGAAAACATGACTGTTTGCTGGGTTTCAACGTACGTTCAGCTTATCAGAAGGTTACTGGCTTTAGCTTGTATGTGGTGCTGTTGACCTATTTGACTGAGCCAATAATAATACCGCTATTGTAGTACTTGATGTCAGTTATTGTGTTATTGGTCTGCAGACAGCCACGTTGTGTCTGACGTACGTCACCCAGTCATATGTGTTGAAATTAACTACAGCGTTTTCAAGGGTATGTTGACTCAAAGCATTTTCGCGATATACCACCGTCTCTACCCATTATATAATTTCTTAACTGTAAATTGCCCAACATCCTGTAATGACGGCACACAAAGACATGTACGTCTGGATCTGATAACGTCACAGAGTGTGTTTGTATGAATATAGGCCTGTGAAGTCTAGTCTGTCAGCAAATAAAAACGCGAAATTTTACATGTCCCTACCGATGAGGGTGAAATAGGTGAACATGGAGCTGCGCCGGAATGAAGGACCTGGAGAAACTGAAGATTCCTGAGGAAACCCACCGACCAAGATGCAAAACTCCTGGTTGGCCCCGCTGAGAATCGAACACGGAAGGTCATACTGCGAGGCGAGCGTTCTATCCGCTGTGACGTCTAGATTCAGTCATACGAGCGAGGTGACAGTTCCTGCTAGCATATAGTTCTCTGTACTTCATTCATTGTACATCACAATTTGGGTGCCAGGATAGGGAATTGCATGTAAGATTTCACTGTCCTGAGTATACTGAAGTCCCGACCATTTGTCAATTAGCTGCACACTGAACACCAGACAATGAACTAATAAACAGGGCTTGAGTATGTATAGGACAGTGATTTCTAGCATGCATGCCATTGAACTCGTCAATCTTTTTCTTTCCTTTCGCCAAGATTTCCAGTGCTACCAATATTGTCTCACTTCCACTCTCTCATTAATGAAATCGTTGAATCTAGAATTGGAAATGTTGACAGTCTTCAAATATACTATTAGAAAAGTATAGTCCTTCGTGAGATGTACTGTATATTCTCCGCTACAGTAATGTAGGATGGGAATGTGACTGTGCTGGAAAATTAACAAGCTAACGACTATCGATATTCGCGTGCGTGGGGTTTTAAATAATTATTTAAAAAGTACTGTTTACGAAAGTTTGATACTAATATATTATATTGCGTATTGTTCGAAAAGAAAATATCGTGTACTTAACGGAAATTGTTTTGCTACTGTTTAAGCTTGCTTTCATTTTTTCCCCCTAGTGATTTTTTCCCCCAATATATTCGCAATTTTGGTATTTTAAGAAATTACTCAGGACTCACTTTCCACTCTCGATTAAGGCCACATAGTTTTTATTTACGCAGTTTTATTTTTCAAATACATTCTTTTAAATCTTGAGATGGAGCAGATAGAGTGAACCCGCTAGATAGATTTGTTGAAAAGTGTTTCTAGTATGCAGCTTGGTTTTCAAAATAAACATTCTTTATCGTTTTCGCTAATTTTCGACTTTTAGCAAATTTATTTATGTTGATCACTAGTCAAAATTATAAAAAAATTTTGTTTCGAAAATGTTAGGCTGTATAGTAAAAACAACTTTCAACTAATATCTGTAGCGATTTTACTACATCTGATCTTTTTCAGGATTAAAATAATTATACTCGCAAAAACCACGTAAATGAGAACCAGTCTGATGTCTTAAATCACAGAAATGATATCATTTTCGCATTAAATGTTATACATGTAAGCTGACTAGTTCATACTGAAAACGAATTTCAACTTTCAATGAATAACTCCTATTGAAGATCACAGTTATACTTGCTGCGTGGGTGCAGAGGAAGTGTGCTCTGTTTTCTCGTCTTCGGTGACGGGCGGTACGTAAATCAACTTTGCGCTTCTGATTCTGGACATCCTCGCCATTTTTCTTTCTACGGAACATCCGTGGTAGGCGTTGAAAATGATGTCACAGAGGCGCATGAGTTTGTTTCGCCCCTTGAAATGAACTGGACACTCATTCATAAAATCATGGAGTCGCCAATGTGTGCCAAAATGAAACCCGATAGAATACTAGCATGCTGTCCTATAATTTCATAGAATTTCGACTGGCTGTAACTAGTTGATGTATTTACTAGTTTGAAAAAAATTTACAATAGGAACGAAGTATTAAACTAAATGTTTTAAACATGCATCAATGCAACGCAATGTCGTCCCAGAAAACCAACGGCGGTATAAGAAGACAATAAAAGAAATTAGCTGTATAATGAAACATACATAAATAAAATATATAAAAAATGAAAATCGTATAAGGGATAGTATAATTCCTTATTAGATATTTATGTTAGTTATTTAATTCTTCATTCACTACATGAGTCATTATTTGGTTTTTCATGCTTTAATTTTTTTTCTGTGTGTGTTGACTTACTATCCAACTCGGTACTTTTCTTTTTATGCTATCTTGTATTACTATTGGTTTTCTGGAACGATACAGTGTTGCTACGGCGTATGGCCAAAATATTTTGTTTGAGTAGTTATTATTATACTATATTGTCATGCTCCAAAGGAAGTTATACCAAGTAGTGACTGTGAGTAGAGAAGATGGTTTATCACGGGAAAACTTGACTGTTTGTTGGGTTTCGATTGTACGTAGAGCTGTTGTCCTATTTGACTAAGCCAATTAGAATCTCGCTATTGTAGTCTGTGGAACTATTAGACTAGTAGGTGCAGGTATGCCAGTGGCGTTCTAGAGTAGAAGGAACTAATTCTCCAGTTAACATGACTTCAGTAATATCATATTTTTATTGGTTGATTCCTGTAGGCGTGGCAAATGCAAGTGCTCATGGACCGCTTCCCTTCAAACACGACCTCGCTCCGCCACTGGTTCACTTAAAGCGTGTTAGGATGTGTTGTTTTGTAACAACGCGGCATTTCACTGGCGCGATAGCTGTGATTCAGTTTATGAACCTGCGCTGTGATAACCATCAGAAGAATTAAGCCAAGGATTAGCAGTAATTACTCCCATGAGATTTAAAGCTATAACTGGCGTTGCACCAGATGTAGCCTACCCAGTGTATATTTCAACTTGCGTGTAGCAGTGTTGGTTACATTTTCCCTTGAGGGGAGGGGTGGGGGGAAGAAAAATTTTTACTGAAGGATTTTCCTGAATAGTAAAAATTTTGAGAAACTACTGTTCACAGAGTGCCTCCTAACGCCAGGGAAGACTATCGAAGTAAAGAACAGAACACTGGCTAATATTTATGCTCATCAACTGGGTCGCTCGTTCGCAGTGTTTGTACGTGTTCCAGCCACATTGATAGTAAACTGAAATACAAATATTATTGTAGGTACCGTACTTCTGTTAAAATAGGGACAACATTCCAGTTTGGTTGTCGGTATTATCTGGATTGTCACTACAGTAATCTGTTGTGTAGAAGTAATAATCTATTCTGAGGAGCGAAGGGCACCTTTTTTATGTAACTGATTATTACTTCTACTGAACAGTTTGTTGTAAGAACACTTGAGATAAAACTGACATCCGAACCTGCGTGTAGTACCTACAACAATACGTCACTTTCAGAGAAAAAGTGCGTACCTATAGCAACGTTCCTTTCATTATCTCCAGGTCAAGACGCGGCTTTTCGAATAGGAAAAACGAAACCATAACGAATATACCAGAAGTTTCTGACAACTTCCGCAGTTAAAAACAGTTGCTGCGTACTAAAACTGTTTACGTGCCACTCGTAACCAACATAACAATTTCGAAAATTGTTGTCCCTAAAATTCCTGTAAACACATTTTTATGCGAGTTATGAGGCCGTTACGAGACAGTAAAAATTGTTTCAACTAGTGCTCTTAAGTAGAGCCAACTTCGACTTACGTTGACAAATATAAAATAAAATAAGAATATATCGTAAATCGGGGTTACTTCGACCTTGTGGGGTAACTTTGCCAACTCAAAATTTTGGTTTTTATGTCGTTTAGTGAAGAAAGTTTTTAATGTTAGCTATATGTATCAAAGAAATTACTTCAAACATTTAGTTCCAATTATCTACTTATTTACCAAAAGGCACAAAAACTAGTGTTTTCAATGGTCGAAGTAACCCGAAAATCAAAGCATACTGTATATTTGACGTTGAGCTGTAAGACTTACAAAAAAAGTAATAAAAACATAAATTTGTGTTTTTTTTAAACAATTTATCTATCGTTTGTACATTTATGTTAAACATATTTCGTAGCATTTGTGCTAAACAAATACGCCATGTTTTATTTACACTAGTCATATTTTACAAATAGCTTAGGCCTATAAACTTTATATTAGCAGAAATTTAATTTTATCGCTTAATGCTATGTTTAGGGGTGAAGTATAATCAGGAGGAAAATTGGGTAACTTCTATGCAGATTAATGTATTTCTCTTCTCCTTCATCTTGTTGGAGGCAGCCTGTACAAGCAGAGCACTTTATGTTTGTCCTTGGATTAGTACACATGATTGATAACCCCCAGTGCTGGTGCATTCTGTTTGCTTACTGTAGCGTACATAGTGAACAAATTAGAAGAATGGAAGGGGTTAATGTGTTGTTATTTCACCTGGTACAAGGAAGGACTCAATATGGCAACATATTATATAAATGCCAAAAACATCACATGCAGTGGCATTTTATAGTACATCGAGTGGGATATAAAATTTAGCAATGCTATGTTGCCTATTTGAATTTTATATCTGTGTCAGTGAGTGCATGAGTGATTTTGGTCAGCGCTTAACATGAAGTGAGTATAGAGAAGCGCCGGAGTGAAAGAGCGGGAGAAACGGGAGATCCCCAAGAAAACCTGCCGATCAATATATATGTGTCAGAAAGCGAATGAAAATTGGTTTTTAAAATACATCATAAAATTATTTTCAGTGAATATTGTTGTAAACAATAACTTTCTTCTGTCTGAAAAGTTAAAACAATACAAATTCTTAGTTTGTAGTACTGAAAGCACGACTTATATGGAAACATAAAATTGCTTAAATGTTTGCAGGCAGCATTGTTTCATGATAAAACCCTCATAATTCTTAGCGGACGGGACTGGGAGGTGGATATATTTCCTCTGTAAATAATCATATTTAAATGAAGAAAAAACTAACAACGAAAAAAAAAACATTTTATTTAAAAAAGTGTTTAAAACCTTGTTTTTTTTAGAGGTTTGATTGTGTTATAAACTACTTTTAACACATTGTTTAAAACAATGTGTCGTAAACATGCCAACCCTGGTGGTTCTTCAGGACAGTTGGGTACGATAAAACAAGTACTCTTTCGTGCTCTCACGTGACAATTACACTGTTCTTATTTACAGAAAACGCTGCTTCCAGTAGACTCCACCGTAAAAGCCTCACGATACAGACCAAAGGATGCGCGGGAGCAGTCATTGGCAATATTTTCACAATAGCTCAATGTAAAACATTTATAGGGTTGGCACCAGGGTATTCAGTTACAACCTCAGTGGCTTCTCTTTTATTTTGTGTGCCATGCGTGTGACAATTTTCTCATGTCTGTAAGTTTTACTTGTATGGGTAAGTTCCAAAAAACGATAAAATCTATGGAGCGCAAAAAATTGTCGTTGACCGACTTCCGTAAAGCACCTCTATGTGCAAGCCGCTAAAATGGCGTGATGTGCTTCGCTATAATTTTTGTCTCTATGAGGCTTCGAGAAGCGATAATATCATTTAATATGTAGGAATGAATACTTTATTTCCAAGCATGTTTCTGTAATATGTGTTTTTTCAAATTCTGTTAGTATTTTACCAGATACAAAAGTCTGAAAATGCCATTTTTAACCATTTTGAGAGACCAGAAATTTATGCTTCTAATAACAGTTCTGAATGTTTAAACTTACAGAGACACATTTTGAGCGTGTTGTCTTATTTTAGATACCAAAAGCAACGCGCATTTAGTAATTTTGTAACGAATAGGTATCATCGCAACTCGTTGGAACGATTTAAAAGCTTGGGTAGAGAGGACATTAAGTAACCAATAGCAAATCTTTTTCACTGCCGATTATCTCAATCAATTCTGTGAGTTAGTTTTTATATTGGTATTATTATTTTCAAAAACACTAAAACTTTAACGTCGATATTTAAACATACACAGGATATCAAACTTTTTTGTACGACGAAAACGTCTACAGTGATAAAATAGACAATTTCAACAATAATCGGTTCAAATACAACACTGCAAGTTGTATGCTGCCGAACGGCTTTGCAACGAAATGAAGTAGCAGTGGATTATAGCACCACACTGTAATCATCAACCATTTTTGCTTATCTGCAATAAAATAAACAAACAACACGCTATTTACAGAAATGTGTCTGGCGAATGCATCAAAGATATTGACAAATCATGGCTAGCGTTTTCTACAAAACAGAATCCTTGGTATTTTATCTGTTATGTGATGATAACACAATGATGAAGTGTGTTTTTTCGTATTGACGTATTCAACTAGGGACACTCGAAACGTTATAGCTCTCAGTCGTAATCCACAAGTTTGCTAATGTTGCGACTGCTTTCATCGGTGAGTTATACGTCACATTTGAACTAAGTCAAAAATCATATTAATGAAGTTGGCTTACATTTGAGTTCGTATATTACGCTGCGAATTAAGTATAACTTTGTGTTGCAAGTTCATAAAAATGCATGTAAACTATGTCACCTTGTCATGTATTTCTTTACGCCATTCTTCAAGAAATAATTATTTTACTATACCAGTTCTTTCATAAAAATACAATTATTACTAATTTGTTGTATGGCAAAAAATTTATCTTCATGCATTTATTTGACTATTAAGTTTTGTTAGTTAACAATATGTATCTGCGCAAAATTAAAGAGCGGCTATGACCATTTCTGCTTTAATATTTGATATGTTACCCACAAAAGAGTTTCTTGTAATGTTAAAATAAATAGAAAAAAAGTCATCAGCATAACTAATGAGCCTACTTTCCTCAACGTAGGTTAAAATCAATCATGAAGGTATAGAAATATGAAATTATATATCAATTAAATATTGTGTTATCTTCTAAAGTGGTGAACCTACAACAATAAAGAATAATTAAATCAAGGCTTATAAGAATGTAATTATCAACTTAACGCACCGTACAAACAATTGGACCAGTAATAATTGTTGTATAAATGTCTTCAAAACTTCGAAAGCTAGGAACGTACACACATGCTAAATTTAGCATGAAAAAAGTCACGTGTTACCTTGCTTAGTACTAAATGTATACCGAGTTTGAAACCATTTTACAGAATTTTTGCTAAGATTTTTCTTGCAATCGAAGAAAAAATTCAAAGAGCCGCCATTTTTAAAAACGGAATACGGTATGAAAAACGTACATAAAATTCAAGTCGCTATACTAAGTACTGCGTGTGTACCTAGTTTGATGAAATTCTAAAAAGTGGTTCTTTCTGAGAATTTGTTCCTCGGATATCTCGTGTGACGAGTAAAGTTTCTAAACGCCACTATTTTGAAAACAGTAACATTGCACGTACAAAATCCTAAGTCATCTCACATGGGTACCATACGTGTACCCATGATGAAATTCAAAACATTTAGTTTTTCAGTTATTTCATGTGATAAAAAAAGTGTGAATAGTAACTATTAGCAAAATATGAGCACTGTGAATAAACAAACACCACAGAATTTACGTCACCTCACTAAGTATTATATGTGAAACAAGTTCAATGACATTCTAAAAAAAAAGGTTCCTTGTAAATTATGATAAAAATATTTTCAGTAGGCTGTCATTATAAAAATACGAACACGACATGAACAATAAACGTCGAAGTCAAGCCAACTCACTATGTACTACATGTATATAGAATTTCACGAATTTCTAAAAAATGATTTTTACAAAAAAATGTTTAAATTGTCACCAGTTCGAAAAAAAACATAAAGGTTATGTCACCTTTGCCGAGTTTGAAGAAATTCTGATAAACTGTTCCTTACACAAATAGCGTGGTAAAAATATGTTTAAAGACCACCAGTTTGAAAATATAAACATGGCACGTACAAAATATGTAAAAGTGAAGTCATTTTGCTGAGTGGGCCCTTCTATATCTACAAGTACCATATTCAATGAGTTTCGGTCTATGGGTTCAAGTTTACATACGACACAAACACACACACAGGAAGGTGATCTCATAAGCCTACTTTTCTGTCGGAAAGTTGGCTAAACATTACTCATATGCGTGCCCACCAACTATATATAACGTGCTGAAGCCATTTATAATGATGAAAATGTTTCACTTCTTCCGGTAGAACATTGTTGTTTCCGTTCATGTATTTGATGGAGAAAATTAACAAAGGACGAAATGGCCGTTATTAAGTAAAATGAAGAATATTTCAGGAACCTTCAACGCCTAGATTGGTGATGTAAGGATTCAAAACCGAATACAACACATATTTTAACTTTATTGTTTTCGTGTTTTTATTTAACTGCCAAGAAGCCATATATACATAAATTATTTTGCTGTGAGTTTATGTTGAACTCAAACACTTTCCACACTTTGATGAGAAACACTACAGTTCGGGAAGAAACACCGCAATGTTGGTCTGGATTGACTTCGAAAAACCCAGGAAAATCAAAATCAGGATGGCTGGACCCGCATCCTTCTGAATATGAGGCAAGTGTTATTTCACGTAGAAATTTCGCTCGGTTAGTGAAATAGTAATGAATCACATTGACTCTTAAAAAGTTAACATTATATTCTAATGGGTATTGCTACTAGATATTTTGTGTAATTTTTTGCAGACTAATGATAGAACAGTTATTTCACAGATTTTAGTAATTTAAGTTGTGTTAAATACACTTTTAACGCCAGTTGTATTTTTTTCTGGTTTCTCTGTACTTCTAGCATGTTTTCAGTAACTAATTAAAGTTACTATCAAAATTTTTGACGTTTGGTGAAAGTTTCAAAATTTACATCTGCCACGGTGGTCGAGAGGTTAGACCTCTCGCTTCCCAACTAGGCGATCCGGACTCGATCCCCGACGGGTCCGTATTTTTCGCGTGTAGGAAACGTGGCGGACTTTGACGTTGGCCGGCGGTTTTTCTCGGGGGAGCCCCCGCCCCCGCCCCATCGCCTTCGCTTACCTCATTCCGGTGTTGCTCCTTATTCATTGTGATCTCATCTCATACATTCATCGGGACGGAGAGCGACAGTTCTGTCTCGCTGGCCGAACAGCCGGTCCACGCTTCACTATGGTCTTCTCCCACCCACATTGTGACTCGGACAGAATGCGGGAAACACGTAGGGAATTTCATTTCCACATCCAGCGTAACTTAGGCTACAATATTTTTAGATCAATACGACCGAAGAAAGTCAAGGTGTTCTAGAGGGTTGCACCGAGTGATTCCGTGGTTGCGTACTGGCTGGTATTTCCAACATAATAAACATTGTAAAAATCTTCCTAAAATTTTTGGGATGTAATTAACCTAAAAACAGTATGTGACAGGTACCATATTTCCGCCTTGTAAATATGCAAACTTTTACACTTGTTACAATACAAGTCTGGTAATGTTTGGATACATTTTTTTGTTTTCTGATCAGGTTTAGGATTGCTACCATGGATGTCTGGGAAACAGTTCCATCATACCTACTTTCTTAGTGCTCCTATACGCACGTGTGGCAAATTTACAAATTAATTTTTAGAGTGTACGTACGTTTCGAGTAAACCTGTCAAAATGCGTCATTACAGATTACAAATTTATAGCTTTTGACATTATACTTAAGAATGAAAAATATCCTGTTTGGATTTTGTATACCAATAAACGCTATAACAGATAGCGAAATTTGTACTTCACCACCATTACTTCAAAGTTATGAGTACATACTTCTTTTGGAATATTTCCCGTATGTTTTAGTGATTTGAGGCAGGGAAAAATCAGAGTAATGAGTGGCAAACAATATGTTCCTAATCAGCATACAAAGTTCATAGAAAAAAGATAATATTCTGTTTTTTCATCAATAATGCTTTCTACAGTTAAAATTTAAAAATTTTCCTAGTATATAGTAAGGCATTTAATATGCTGGTGGTTGTAATGCTGTCGACTTTTGGTCTTTTGCACATTGGAGAACAGACAAATGTTTATGCCACTTTGTGAATTATGAAGCAAATCCTGATAATTACTTTGGAGTGAGTGAGTGAACGAGGTCTTCAGCGCTGATGGGGGATGACATGATGTGAGTATGGAGCAGCGCCGGAATGAAGGGGCGGGGGAAACGGCAGATCCCCGAGAAAAACTGCCGACCAGCGGCATCGTCCGGCACGATTCCCACATGCGAAAATCCGGTGATTGACCCCGCCGGAAATCTAACCCGGATCGCCTTGGAGTGAGGCGAATGGTGAGAACATTCGACCACCGCGGCCCTAGAATAATTTTGGAAACTATACATATTTATTAAATGTTCCTATTATGTTCCGTGTAATAATAGCATTTGATTTATATGTTAATGACTATTTACCTAAATAAAATAACTCACCATATTTAACTGTATCCGTCTGAAATAAATGATACAGCACGATAAAAAAAAATAGACTGATGTTATTTTTCGGAACTCTAAAAATTGTGCAAATAAAACGGGAATGATAAAAAATATCCTATGTAAATCACGTTAAGTAGATTAAAAACAACTTATTACACGACAGAATATCAGAGAAACACTAGATCTGCAGTGTTTTTCTAAAAAGAACGTTTGTAACATTTTCCGTTTTTTTTTTCTAATTCCGCCAAATTTTATCGAGTGCCGAAACGTTTGCAATGTAGTAGGGAGTAAGTATATGTGGTTCGGGGTAAAATGAGTACGTTTAAAACACTAGTGACTTTTTTCCTTATAGATAATTTATATTTTCCTGCCACTTTTTTAAAATATACATAGCAACCTAAAGAACAATCAAAATGTGACTAATTGGTAGTTTACTGTACTCAAGAGTTTTTGTATGAGGTTCCAATAAATAATATTTATAATCATTATTCTAGACACGAGAGTCTTCAAAATAGCTCACATTATCGCGAACCACATATAACTTGCTAACACTGCTGCATGCCTACTCCACATGAGTTTAGCAGTGGTTTCAAAAATAGTTTTTTAACGGAAATTAATACGTAGGCCTATATAAAAATTCATTCTTACAGTTTTAACTCTTATATATCATCGTTTGTATCGTAATTTTTCTGTTGCAATACACCTAACGGATTTTTTTATTTTTGTCCCTGAAATATCACATATTTTGCTGTCTAAGTCAGCCAAAATGAGGCAAAATAATTTTTTGCTAGCAAACGGTACGTTATTTTTAAAAACTCTCTGGCAGATTCGTGTATCATATAACTGTACACAGTCTC
Organism: Medauroidea extradentata; assembly: GCA_003012365.1. Lineage (NCBI taxonomy): Eukaryota > Metazoa > Arthropoda > Insecta > Phasmatodea > Phasmatidae > Medauroidea > Medauroidea extradentata. The sequence continues at coordinate 106,339 of PNEQ01106848.1, forward strand.
AAATTTTTTTCAAAGAATTTGGTTAAAAAATATTCGAGTTATTTGCATTTGTTTGAAGTAAATGAAATATCATGGCCTTAAGTCCCTGTTCCCGAATACTCTTTAAACATAGTATTGCTTGTAGAATATACAAGATGTCCTTCTCCTAGCCGATGCTTGGTATTGTTCAATAAAAATGAAGAAATTTGGCCGCAATTTTCAACATATCAACGTTTACTTGTGTAAAATGAAATTTTACGTCCAGACGTAGTGTGATTTATTGTTACTGTCAGTAACAATAGTTTTGGCTGCTACTGTAGGGCAACTTTTTGTAAAATATTATCAAGTAAGGAAAGACTGTGTCACAGAGTAGTTGCAGCTGGTCGCTATGTATTAAATGTCCATTTCAAACAACTCACTTTATTATTGAACAACAAATAATGGCGATACGAGATGAAGAATTTTTGCGTGCACTGTCAAATACGATTTACAAAAAGTGTTTGTAATTATACAGATACTGTATCAGTTCTACATATTTATGTACAATTCCTGTATATTTACAAGTATATTTATATGTTTGCAATTTTATTATACTTACAACCATTTTATCAAACAAACTAACAAATTTTTATGCTTTAAGGAACACATTTTGAATACTTCCAACCAACTTAATGTGAAATTATAATTTCTTTGTAGTGTAACGAAAGTTTGTTTAGAAACTAGTTCCCAAGAATAATATTTTGAAAACGTCAACACATTTTCTAACACGAGAGTTTTTGTTTCACATAGAACATACTATTAACAAGTATTAATTCTATTCGTTCTCGTAATTATTTATAAAACGTTTAGCCAAGTTAAATATATTAACGTAATATTTTTACAGTATCTTACTGAAAGCAAGCTAGTTGTAAAAGTACGGACATTTTATTAGAGAGTGGACATGGTCTTTCATATCCCCGGGACTATAACGGCCACGTCACCTTCCTTTTAACGAGTGACCGCACTCAGTCGCCCGTATTAACGTTATTTTTCCTCGCTTTCATTTCGCTCTTCTCTTCGCTTTTCGGTCCCACTACCCACGCGGAAACTCAATTTCCAGAGCAGCCGTAAGGTCAGTGGTTCTCATCGGTCGATACCGCGTGCGCTAGGAGTGTTACTGGAATATTTCCAGTACGACATTGTGTTATATGCTCTTCCCGTTAAAGCGAGCGCTTTAGCAGAACACCTTGTCAAGAAGTAACAACCGAGAAAAGACCACATTGTCAAGAGTAATAACAGATTATTTTTGCTGTTGCTGTAACTTTGCTATATGTTTATATATAGGGGTATGGGAAGGCAAGACGTCGAGCGAACGGTTTACGGACGTTAAAATTATTTAGAAATTAAAACGCAAATATTTTTGAATTTCAATTATAATAGATAACTGGGTATTATCTTACTAAACCTCATAAAAATTACTGATTTCCATTTTTATGGATTTTGAGGTTTCAGTCCCTTATTTTTCTAAATACCGTTTTTAATTTTTTACTCGAAAACCTACTACCGCCTTTTGCTATATAAATAAACTTCCGCTTATAGTATATCTAATCGCAAAAAAAAAATAATTCTATCGAATTATGATGAGTAGTTCAGATGTTATCGACGATTAAGTATTCCAGTCGTTTGCTCGACGTCTTGCCTATCCACGCCCCTTAACAAATGAAAACTTAAAACTTTGTTATATGTTTATGTTAACAATTGAAAACTAAATACTTTGTTGTAAATTTATATTGACAATTGAAAACTGAAAACTTTGTTGTGTGTTTATATTAACAATTGAAAACTGAAGACTTTGTTGTATGTTTATATTAACAATTGAAAACTGAAAACTTTGTTGTGTGTTTATATTAACAATTGAAAACTGAAGACTTTGTTGTATGTTTATATTAACAATTGAAAACTGAAAACTTTGTTGTGTGTTTATATTAACAATTGAAAACTGAAGACTTTGTTGTATGTTTAGATTAATAATTGAAAACTGAAGACTTTGTTGTGTGTTTATATTAACAATTGAAAACTGAAAACTTTGTTGTGTGTTTATATTAACAATTGAAAACTGAAGACTTTGTTGTATGTTTAGATTAATAATTGAAAACTGAAGACTTTGTTGTATGTTTATACTAACAAAAGTTGTTGTGCCCTCTTAACAACCGTCTATATGCCTATAGAAGAATTTTCTGAGCAATCTTATGCATGGAATCACTTCGTATCAGTCATGGCAGACTACATTGACTTAAATCGAACGATTGTTTGAGTAGCCTATCCCAAACCTAAATTTGTAATTTTCGTTCACTTTCAATATATTTTCAGTAAAAAAAGTTGTGAACCCAATTTGACCATTGAACGTTGTAAAAGTCCAAGCCAAAGTATCTTCCGGTTGGAAGAAATCACAATGTATTTGTCATCACCGTGTGGGAAAAGCAAGTAGTTTATGAAAACTACTAACAATACGAATATATTGTTCAGCTAATTCTGTTTTTGTCACTTTATCATCAATTTATTTCTTGCGCGATTTGAAAATAATGCATTAATTTTTTTACGCAAGCTGGTTAAAAACGGTGAATAATTTTACTTCTGAAGCGTTTTACTTTCACTTTATCAGCTAGTAGCATCAAAAGTATTTTCCTTAAATTCGTCGATATTTCTCACTGAAATTAAAAACTCATTCTATCGGCTTGTATCGTTTAATTAGCTCGTGGTTTACCTGTCGTCAGGCATTAATATTTCAGCAATTTTAACGTATACTCATGTTAAACTAATATCAACCATTTTGACTTAGTTAATTTTTTGGCCACTTATATTTAATAAATTAAAGTGTGGTGTTTTTTTTATTTAATCTCACAATCAGTTTAAAATCTTTTAAAAACTTACTGTTCAAAGGTCTGTACAAAATTACAGTAAGGCCCATTTTATTTTATGCTAATTCAGAAAGTCTATATACTGTACTTCATGTACATTTTAAAATGGTCTTGCATGGCGTGTAAGAAGGAAATGAGAATGTATCTATGCAAAAGTGCTTGTACAGTATGTATATAGGTAGGTTTACGCATGTGTGTGCGTAACTATCTTTTATTGGGATTTTCAAATATTTCTAATCAAAACATTTTTAAAATAAAAAAAATATGATTTAACAACGTAAACACTTTTCGTAGTCTTAGCGTTAAAATTGAAAAAAAAAAAAAAACTTTTCGAAATTTTAATGTCATTTGGAATAATGTGAATAAAAATTTTTGTCCTTATACCACAGATCATTGACGAAAGTTTAGATAAATTTTTCACTAAGTATGCAGCTGGTACCTCATTTATTAAATTTTTCAATATTATTACAGCTCGAATCTATCGAGTGAAATGTTGACCGTTTGTTAAATGCTTCAATACATTGTCCTCGTGTCTTACGTTGTTGTTAATATTGGTGTGTCCCTATTTTAATGGGCCAATGTAAATACTTGGCGTTCTACTCTTGGACGTTTGGGATTCATGTGTTAAACATATAACTGTTTTTCAACAACAAGTCATAGGGCGATATACTATTTGGTAAAATGTGATGGCACAAAACATTTTCACCGTTTTCTACTTTCTGACGCGAGGATTCATCTCTTAGTCACTTCAAAAATCTGAAAATGATTTTTCGCAAGTATGAAGATAAGTGTTATAATTAGGTTACGTATTGTAAAATGTTTTATTTGAGTACTTAATATTTTAACCTTCATATTCGAAATGTTTAAGTCAACGATCGTTTACGTAAATTTGAGCTTCATTTTAATTTTTCGATTGTCGGGGCATATAATGCATAGCATAACTTAAAACCACCATAGCTTTGGTTGTGTCGTATCACATTTTCTTAGTTGGTAAGTAATGGATGCTAAAAGTAACGATCAATTTAATTGACAAATTTCTTCACGCACGTGTAAAATTAAACTAATTAAGTAAAATTTCTGTCACGATTTACGGCGTTTTAAATCTGCGATTCTGTAGTAAAAATACAGCCACGAAGCTAAATGATTCTCCCAATAAATTTTTGTAATTCTACTTAGATTATTTAAATCCGTGCTACATCTTGCTACATTGATTCAATGCCAAGAGTTATTTTATGTGATTTAATTTACACAATTTATTTCGTAATCAACGTCCTTGAATTTGCATAGTAAGTAGGGAAAGGAATATTTCGCGAGTTCAATGACCTGCATGGTAGAATCCATTGTCCTGTATATACTGAAACCCCGACTATTTGTCAATTAGTTGCTGCTCGCTGGAACAACAGACAATGAACGAATATCCGGCGCTTTAGTATGCATAGGATAATGGAATCTAACACTTGGTTCATTGAACTCGCAAAATACTTCTTTCCCTAATAATAAGTGTAACTACATGTATCTCCTTGTTGTGTCATTTCTTAAATTCGTCCAGATAGTAAGTGCAATGTATTTAAAGTCAGATACAAGATAACATTGTGAATTTAGCATGTATTGGCTTATAGCACTGCTGCCATTATCTTTTAAGAAATCTTATCTCACATGGATAATCTAAAACGTGTCAAAAAAGACAAATTTGTGGACGGTTAAGACTTCGATTATTTTAGGAGACATTTTTTTTCTTGAGCAGCTCAAAAATCATAGTACTTAAAACATGGACGTCGTCGAAATTTTTACTATACGTCGATCAACTTCAGATAGCATAAATAAACCTTCATTGCCTTGTTTACTACAAACAAAATTTAATAATTTTAAGCACAATGTGTAAACTGGCAAGACAAAGTTCATTGCTCGTAACAAATTCCAGTGTAACATTTTACGCCGCACCAATAGTACGCGAATAATGTTAATCTTTATTTGATGTTACCAAATAGAGAGAAATATGCTGTTTCTTTTTTTATGTTAAATTCTGTGACGGTAACTTTCTGTTTCGTCGGTGGTTCACCAGCTTCCCGTCCGAATCAGTTTAAGAACGGCATGATATTGATGTCAAAATTTGCAGGAAAACTGCATAATGTAAAAAAAGCTACTTACCTTTGGGTACTGTTGCAGTAAACGCCAACGATGGTTTCAACAATTCTAATGGTGTAGTGTAGTCGTGTTCCAGGGCCAGCTCTGTTACAAACCGACTACACTTGCATGCACCTGCCGATAACAGCCAATCAGGGTGAGTTGCTCAGACTAATGTATATCATTGTGTAAATCACGTCTCTTGCACACTATTGGCCCGAGTGTGTAGGCTACTTGCCCCTGCCAATCAAACAGTTCTACACACAACACAGAGCAGTGCATAGTTAATGTTTAACATCGCACCACAGAACAACTAAAAAATTTATTTTCTTTAGTTCGACAAAAAACTGCAGACTTAAAAATCATGCATTGTTTTTCTTACCAGCACCCTTTCAGCTGCTGCTTGAATAGGTCGTTGCGCGCTGTGCTCAACGTCAGAAGAACTTGTTTGGTTAAAAACCACTCCACGAGCCTGATGGATATCTGTTTACGAACTTAGTAGCAACAAACCAAAAAAAGTGTTGAATCCATTCGAGGGAAAGTCACACCTCCCACATGCACATAAGAGTATATAAAACATAACACAAGAGGCCTCTACTCCACACAAACTGCGTGTAAATTTGTGTCATTTAAGTTTGTGACTTATAACTAGAGAGTCTAGAGACCCGCGGATTTCGTGATTAATTTGAGAAGGCGTTAGATTTCAAACTCGTGTGCACGGTACAAATACTTTCGTTATTTGGTGACTGTTACTGAAACTGCTGTTCCTTGAGCATTGTGAGGCAATATCAGACCTCACTGACTGCCGCGCTACTTTGCCACATTTACAACTGGCCGCTCACTGGAGCAGCGACCAATGTGCAAGTAGCTGAGGACAGAGTGTACAGGACTGTGCAGTCCAGCCGGTAGGTGGTTGAACCCGCGATATTTCAGGGCCTATGCGAGAAGTACAGAAAAGTGAACGGATAGGTCAGAAAATATTGGTACAAACTTTCAGGATTTTTATAGTAATCCGTGACCCTGAACCTCACCCATCAACATCACCTTTGGGCCCCAACTAGTTTCTGTTTTCCAGTAATGTGTCCTGGTCTAGTGAAAATAAGAAAAAAAATTGCATTTGCACAGCCAATTTGAGTTGTTATTTTTATAGACTAATTGCACGGTTGACTTTTAACACGCACCAGACTGTTATCTAAATTATCCGACCGTTAAGATATTGAATCATCTCTTATCTTGACATTCTGGTTCGATTTCCTGCGGGGTCGGTCCCCTGATTTGCGCACGTGGGAATCGTGCCGGACGATGCAGCTGGTCGGCGAGTTTCCTCGGGGGTCTCCCGTTTCCCCCGCCCCTTCATTACGGCACTGCTTCATACTCATATCATGTCACCCTTCACCAATGCTAAATACCTAGATGTTAAGTGCTGGCCAACATCTCTTCACTGCATTGACTCGACGTTCATGAGATTCGCCGATTGAAAGACTGCCCCGTGCGCATAGAAGCGATGAGACGAGTGACCAAAAGTTGATTTAAGTGCTCCATAAATAGTCGCAAACAGACTTGAGATCACGAAGGAGAACACGCTTTCAAAGAAACGGTGAAAATATTTCGCGCCAGAGGATTTTACCAAATAGGTAAGCATCCTATTGTTGTAAACTGTTCTTTGACTTATATGTTTTACATATGTTTTATCGTGGTTGGGGTGGCTGTAGTCAGAGGTAGGCACTTTATACTGAAACTAGTTATGTGGTTATGATAAGGGCGGGGGTTACGGTTAAATGATATACGTATATATATATAATTATGGTGGCTTTACTCTACACAAGTTAGTTACAAATACTACACTGTTGTACTACACTATTTAGATAGGAGGGGAGCGCTGTTTAAATATTTATGTTGATCTACTCTATGATGGGTGACCCTTTGGACACCTTAGACCTCACCGTTAGCATGATGCCGGAGGCTGATGATGATTGTGTCAGCTATCGACGGACGCCGGCACGTCGTGGGTCTCGACCCAGGACCATCCTGGCGAGGTGGTGACGGCTGGAAGGCTTGAAGGAGACAGACCTCGTTTCCCCCGATACATTGCGTTATATTGACACACTTCAGTGTGGGTGGGGAGAATCGCTGAGGCCCTTGTCTTGTGCAACCACTTACCTGATTGCACTGCCGTCGTCGCTAGCCCGTCCTCCAGGCGAGGCTCTTGCTAATCATATAACACAATGCCTAGAGATGACCGTATATCAAGGGAATACTTGACTGTTTACTGGGTTTGAACGTACGTTCAACGTAGCCCAAAATGGCTTTCGCTAGTACGTGTGGCTGTCACCCTATTAAACTCAGCCAGTTATAATTCCGTTGTAATATTATTTGATGCCTGTTATTGGTCAGCAGACAGACATCGCCCAATCATACACGTTGCAAGAAACTGCAGTGTTTTCAAGGGTATGTCGGCATAAATAATTTTCGCGATAAACCGTAGTCTCTACCTATGCCATTTGTGGTTGAACAACGATTACATGTTCAACACACCAATCACAAACGTCCAGTAGTGGTACGCCAAATGTTTACACTGGCCCATTTAAGTACGGCCACGCCAATAACAGCAACGCAAGACATAACGACATTATATAGAAGGATTTAACAAACGGTCAACGTTTCACTCGATAAATTTGAGCTGTGATAGTAAGGAAAAAATATAATAAATTATTTTGGAACACACAAGGACACACAATTGTGTACACTGCCGAGACGAACGTTATTGCATCCATGCCATGTAACTAATTAGATTCAATAAGAGTAAGACAGTTGTGACATCACACGTCTGTAATTCGTCAGTTGAAACCTAAGACAAGTGAGAGTTAAAACACCCAATCACTGACCTAGCAGCAGAGGTGAAGATGTGCACATGAGGCACCGAAACAAATTTGTGTTCAAATCTTTTCGCTTTAAAATCGCGGCTTTAAATAATACGAAATTTGCAGGCCTCTACTTATCGAATATAATTTTACTCTGTATATCCTTGATTACGCCAGCTACCAAATAGGCAGTTCCCTCAATTATACTCGGATCCCTGTAGTGGATCTCTGAAGCTCTGCGATACAAAAACTCAGCGACCATGAAGGCCTGTCTTTGACCTCAGGCCTAAGCCGCAGCACGCGACTGCAGGCCATGTGCTGGCATACTTGTTGCCAAGTCTGTTCCACGGTCAGCTATCCTCGCCGGCTGTGCCGGCTGTTATCCAAGGTCACGGCCGCGTGTATGTCTTACGTCGCATGAACTCTAAACGGTCGGTCGGTCAACTGGCTGATAACAAGCTTGTCGTGTTTTGCTAACACGCTGCTTTCTTTCTCCGTGATTTTGAGAAGTGTTATTTACAAACACGTATTCAATGGCATAACAAAATGGAGGGGTGAGGTTTGAAACAACCGCTGAAAAAGTTCAAAATTTTTTTTGGATAGTAACATTTTTCTGTTGTAAGGTAATATCACCGTTTTACTTACGATTCTTGGGTAAATATTACAGTTGAAAGCTAAAATTATGATGTTATAATTGCCAAATTATACTTCAAAACTTTTTCAGGGAGGGTAAATGGGGTCCAGAACCCCTACGTCTCCTCCACCGTTTTACCTTATGAAAACTGCATAAATAGCACCATTTTACACCTTTATATCCCAGTTTTCTGCTGGGGGGGTACCCGGACCACCCACTTTATTGGTGGGGCGATCGGTATTACTCCATAACTTCTTTGATTTGCGACAACCCCACACAAACACAAATCCTAGTCCTACCTACCCCCTTTCCTGTGTGCGTCGCTGCACGTATTCAAGATCGTCTTCGGGGCTACATATCGTCCCAGAGTCACTCTGACTTATTTTCTGTTTAACGTGTAGCACAATAAATTTAAAAAAGAAGTTTTGTTTGGTTACATAAAATGCGTAATAACATAAATAAAATTTATAAAATCCAACCGTCGACGGGTCCCTTTTGGTCCCGGGCCTTATGCATTTGTTGACTCTACCCCCCCTTTTTTCCCATAATAGTGGCCTAGGTAATACATTATTTGGCATCATTTAACTCCGTTGCATATGGGTAGGAATACCTGATAATAAAATTATATATATATATATATATATATATATATATATATATATATATATATATATATATATATATCTCTGATTTATTTTTAAAAAATTGTAGCTTATATCTACTGCAGTTCCTGGATGACAATATGGTAAATAGGCCTAAACCAACGCTTCAACCATTGTTCAAGAATTTCTATTGAAAACACCTTAAATCTTGAATACTTTTCAATTTCAACAAAAAAAAATTTTTTTTCTTCAAATTTGAAATACTTCCACTTACGATTTTCAACCAGTGGCATCGACAAAAAAATACTCAAGAAATGTTATGAATTTCGCACGAGATTAAGGGCTTTAGGGTAAGTTTGAGAAGCAAAAAAAAAAAAAAAATAAATAAACAAATAAATAAATTAGATCGTAATTTAGTTGAAAATTATGACATTTAGCTAAATTGCGTTGGTGTCAATTGCTATAGCCCAGAGTTTGTGTTTGTGGAACGATTTAGAATTTTGAGTGATTTTCATTGAATTTAGTGGTAATTGGAGAGTAATTCTGGCTAATTTATAAGAAATTGGCTAGTACGTTGAATTCCTGTATATATCTACCCTACTTGTGAATCTCTGACGTGTGGTGTTAACAGTAAACACGTTTAGATGGGCGCAGTCAAGTGAGAATAAGTAGTTTATTGTCACAAAGAAACGCGGCCAGTCATCAGCGTGGAGTGGTTGCGTGTTAGTGAAATCTTTCTTGTTTACAAAATACTACATGAAAAACGGGATGTCCCTGAATATATGCGAATTAAAAAAAAATATGATAAAACTGTTTTCCTTGCGCGCATGACAGTTCTCCTAAACATGTTTGGACTTCCGTCTATCGCATAATGACCATTGACGTTACCATACTTGTGATGTAACAATTACAAATAGTTGGCTGAATTTTAAATCGTAAATTTGTAAGATATAAAAAATCCCGCATCATAAAATACAGCTTTTATGTTATCTTATAAGAAGAGGTACGAGTATTTCGCATATTCATCTGGCAACAGCCTCGACTTCGCAGTTCTATATGTGTACCGGCTGGAGCCGAATTTACATTGGCTTCTAAAGGTGCAAAAGTGTAGCACGTGATATCTTCACGACTTGTTTCCTTATTTATTATAACTGGCTAGCAGTCGTCAGATGTTTGTTAAAACCACTCTCGTCTAATCACAGAAGGAGTAGTTAAGTATACGTTATTGACGTTCAACCAGGCCTAGAATCAATACGCGAAACAATCGTGCCTCTACTATAAGTTGACAGCAATTTTAGCCTACTTTCCTCCGGAGAGAATAGTTTTATGAGATCGCGCGTCTGTCTGTATGTATGGACGGTAGGTGTCTGAATGTATGGACAGTAGGTGTCTGTATGTATGGACAGTAGGTGTCTGAATGCCCCCACTAATAGCATTGTATACAGTATTTGGTACTCAACGAACTTATGACCGAATGAAATGCCATAAATGACGAACATGGTGCTATACTTTTTAGCGCTATACTCGATATTATTTTTAATAATGTTATACTTGAGTGCACCCGCCGTGAAAGCCGGCAGGTTTATCAAGTTATTTATTTTTCATAGCTGGTGCAGTTGTTACTTCAAAGCCAGTTTTATAGCTACAAATTATTTTGTGCTGGGAGTTTATCGTAATTTCGTAATACTATTTAAAGTAATGTTTGTTTTATTTTCTTCTTTGTTTTACTTAAATTCCCAAATTACTTACTATTACTATCTCAAGATACGACAATATGAAGAATTTTAACAAATTAAACAAGTGACACCACAATCACATTTAATGGCGTTTGTTGGTTCGACTGCTTCGTGGTTTAATTGGTTTAATGGTTTTATTTTTAACGATAGGTTATCAAAGTTTGTGCCAGAGTGATTTCTGTTTAGAATATCGCAATTAAATATGTGGAGAAACATTTTTTCATGAAGTAAAATGTATACGTTCGCTTCAAATGCGGAGAACATAAATTTACACAAAAAGAAATGAGTGCCGATGGTTAACTGTTGTTTATTTTACAATGTTTTCAATTTTTGTTGTAAATAACACAAATATGGCCGCGAAATGAATTGTCTGTACAACTCATTTTTATACACGTAATTTTTCCAAATATGCGTAACATTATTTGCTATTATAAGGCGATGTATAGGGTAAATGTTTACTTACGCGAATGTGTTAAATTACGTTCTTTGCGGGGTGACATGAATCATTAGGACAATTGTTGAGCAATATTCAAAACAAGCCCTACCTAAGTATTAAATTGCCTGGGGTTTTATAGTGCTTAAGTGTTGAAATATGTTGGACAGGATAAAGATTACTTGAACTTACCAGTCGTATGTTTTAGAACTAAAGATATTAGTTTCATAGTATGTTACATGTTAGAATACTTAGCTAACAAAACAAGAAAAAAATATGTATGTATATAAAAGCCGATCGTGGGTGTTAAAGAGAGTGACGGGTCTCTTACAGCCTGCATCATCCTGCAATTCTCTACCTTCGCGCACAGCATCCTGTTTCAACAGATGAGGTTCTGGCTATTTAATTGCGATCAGTAATATTAATAATTGAATACCCACATAAACAACCGAACATTATCAAACCGTTATGAAAATCACAGTGTTAAACTAATGACTGTCACTCCAGTCACCTTATACAATAACAAGCTGGCTTTGATTCCCACTAAGATTGATTGTGTTAACATGTGGGTTTTATGTATAGCTCCTTTTTCAATTTAGTTCACTCTTCTCCTTTACGGCTCTGCATTACTTTTCCATTTACGTATCGTTCATTAAAAAGTAATTCGTATAGATTTCTCATTATTTACACGATTTTACAACGGAATTTATCTAAGTATTGTTTAGTTATCTAAATATTGTTTGTGTTGTAAAATTGCAAATACTTTTCCATAATATATATAACTAAACGTATCGTTTAATTAAGTCATTTTTTAGAGTATTGTCAACCTGCTTTAGTGGCACTACTTTTAAATGTGTTGACCTAAAATTTTAGGATGAGCAAAATAAGCTCATTTATTAATTTCTCCCCTGACCCCCTTCTGTGCTCGTCAAAAACATGTCTGTACTTAAAATGAATGCTAAAGGAAAGTAGGCTGATTAGTTCTACAGAGATCTACTGTTTTAATAGAGAGTATTAATAATTTTACTTACAAGCTAATGTATTCAGTTTTAAATTATTTATTTTATAAGCATGTTTTTAGCACATCCGCTGCAATATGGCAATTATTTTTATTTATGCGGGTGAACGGTTGATATTCATCAGCAAAATTAGCATTATTATTTGGTGACGAACTAGACTTCACAGTCATGTATTTACCGGAGTACAATTTGTGATTCCGTAGGTAATGAACCTCAATGTGAGCACTTTACAGGTGGTTGGTCACACTGCCGTGGAACTTTTATTGATTGCTGGCCAGAAGCTCTCTCAGCGGCATATCACGGCATTGTAGGCCAACGGGAGGCGACGAGCGAACGTATAACACCTTGCAGCCTGGTTTGCTGGCAGAAAATAACGCGAATGTTGCAAGTCCCTAGTCATTACTATGTATATGAATTTCGCGGGTTCTGTGACACACAATCTAGATTACACAGCTGTATGAACTCAAGAGCTTCCGTTGTGTTTCCATTGGCTGCAGTCCCAGTAAGCTGCCAGTTTTACTTCACACCATGAAACACGTCATTTTTCCTGTTTAGCTGTATACTTGTAATATGTCTAGATTTATTTGAGTTTTATCTGTTAAACGTTGCATTTGTTAAAATGGCATTAAATTTATACATAATGTTTATCCCTCGTGATACATTTTCGTGAAAATTTCCACTCTATGGTTATTATGCGTGTTTGATCAAGGACTCACAATACATTTTTTTTTTAATAAACGTGAGTCAAGAGAGGTGGGGAAATATTAATACACTGGACCGTTCTTAGCTCAGTAACACCTGGATTCACTTCCCGGTCCGACCGTTCTAGCTTCGTTTTTTCTTGATTTTCCGAAATATCTCCAGGATGCGAGAATGCTGGGTTAGTGCCTGTTTCATCTCTTATGAGCTCGTCTACGTGATGGTCGCTATACCTCTAACACTTTCATATTTTCTTTTACGGAGATCAATGACGTATTTGGTGTATTCACTAAAACGAGAAAGTAAAGCACAGCATTATAAACGCTGCAAGAAGTGTGTTTTCGTGATAAATAAAGTTAAAATATGATCTTTGCAGAATATCAACCTCAAAATTCAATTTACATATTCTGAATTGATTGGCTTGTTTGACTTCTCATCATTCCAGCAAAAAAAATCATCTTGTTTTATTTTCTGCTCCTGCGTTTTTTACGAATTTGTTTATTTGTTATCATGTAGAGTGCTTATCGTACTGTCATAATTCTAAATACATTGACTGCAATCAGCTTGCGAGGCGAAAAAAATACGCAATTAAGAAAAGTTCTTATCAGATTATGTCATAGAATTTCGATTAAGATCGTGGCCAAGGTTAATGGTTAATGAGGACTCTTCAGTGCGTTGATGAGTGACAGCGACAGTACGCTTCTCAATAAAGCGTCATAACTGAATTGCGTCTTTACCGTCAAAGTGTATAATCTGCACGACTTATCTGACCTTAATGCTACTCAGATTGATAAAAGAGTTACGCATTTTGATAGATGGACTATCATATGCTGCCAAGTGAAATGTTAATCCACTCCAAAGTAGCAGCTTGCATTACTCTGCCTGTTCGCCCGCTTGGAACGCTTGAGTAATCGCGTCAGCTGCCAACGCACTGTTTTTAAACCTTAAATGTGAAGAGTAGCTACTCATCGTGTACCAGACGCAATATTGATTTTAAAGGCATACGTTATTAATGAAAAATAGTTCTACAGTGGTTAGAAAAGAAATGCCTATAGTTTAGTTTAGGTTAGGGTATGTTAGATTCCATTAGGTTAAGTTACCTAAACTAATCTAACTTAACCTAACCTAATTTAAGCTGAACCACCCTAACGTATTTTTTACATAGGACTATACTTCTAACCACTTTAGAACCATTTTTCGCCAGTTAACTGTATCAGTAAAATCAACTGCTTGGCCGGTATACGATGAGTAGCTACTCTTCTCATTTTAAACACCTGAACACAACAAGTAGGTAAGTAAGTTATTATGGTATAGGGAGGGTACCTGAGTACCAGGGTACCTCACCCCGAGAGCAGATTCAAGACCGGGCGACTGTAGCAATGCCTGCCCACCGCGAAGAACGGTATGAAATAAGACCCTACAATAGAAAAGCGACTTAAAGCGACGGACGTATGAAATAGTAGTGCCCCGAGAATACCCGCAGGTCACAGACAACGCGCGCTACGTTTCACACATGCGAAAATCGAAAACGATTCCGCGTCGAGACTCGAACGCGGTTCGCCGTGGTGGGAGAGGAAAGCTTTTTTTAGCAACTGCGCCAACTGTGGCCCAACACAGCACGTAATTACAGTATTATGTTCTCAAGCTTCACACGTAATATTTTTTTTAAGTGAGATAGAACATTGTAATGATGTACGTACCTTGCAGTAAAGGGTAAACCGACCATATACCTGTATATACCTGAATATCGCGATAAACCATGTTGCAGGCTTCACAGTATTACGAAGGATCTACGCCGAATTCACTAGGTTACCAATAGAGAACAAGCATGTATAGTTTCGGTAATAAGTGATAAATGTTAAAAATATTTACCATATTTCTGTTACTGAAGTTCGGAGCCTTAGTATCATGAAGTAGGTTATGTTTGCCCTGTTTCGGGGCAATAGATTAACGGGGGTTAGTGAAATAAGGGCTGAGAAGAGCCTGCAAATGGGCGGCAGGTTGACCTGCCATCTTGCAATCACTGTTTTATATATATACATATATACACACACACACACCTGAATACTGGCGTAGTAACTCATTTCATGTTATTGCTGTAGTTTTCTTGTTAATCATATTAAACGCTATACCAAATATCAATAGATGCAAAAACATCCTAATGTTTTGGAAAATAAGGGGTGGGTTGTAGAATTACAATGTTCTTTTCTTTTTTTAATACATTGTTAGGGCTGTTGTATTGTAAAAAAAGGCATAAAATGTTTAGGGGAATCGTGCTGGCGTCCAAGCATTCTCCGCTCACCACGGCCATCGGCGTTCTAGTCCCGACGGGGTCGTTTTAGATTTTCTCGCATGTGGGAAACTTAGCGGGTGTTGTCTCTAACAAGCGGATTTTCTCGGGACACTACCGTTTCCCACGTTCTTTGCATTCCGTTGCTACTGTAGGCTAGCCTCATGTCATCCTTGCTAGCGCTTCAGATACATTTATTTCCATATGTCTATAGTACATCCATACAGTTAGAATGTAAGGAAAACTTAACACTAAGAAAGATTTTGAAATGTTGTGGTGCTTTACAAGATAATGTTAAAGTTTGAAATCCTGCCAAGGACAGACTGAGATGCATTGTGAAGGTTTTTCAGGCCGCCAGAATAGGTGCGTAATCTGCAGTTTTTCACAATGTGTCGGAGAGCCTACTTCTCAGACTCACATACACACAGAGGGGAGAAGAAGCTTTATCACATATATATAGGCTGTCTGCGCAGATTACATGTCCTGTTAAGTTGTTTCCGTGCATGACGTGGCAATTCCATGTCAGTTGGTTTCTTGGCAGGATCCATAAAGTTCCTGTATTCCTCAACGACGTTATCCTTTCCAAAACTGGATGATAAGTGCTGTCCAAAATATAAAATTATAATATTGCAAAGTATCGTCAGTGGCATTTATTACGGCAGAAATACTGCCAATTGATCAGCTTAGAACCTATTCAATGTCAGCTGCTATCTTCGGCTTGTTATAGTTAGAGTTGTTTGTGTTCTTGTACACAAATTGCAAGCAGTTCCTTTGTATTTATATTCAATATATATAATGAAACTCTAAGACTGACTAACAGAA
Source organism: Medauroidea extradentata (assembly GCA_003012365.1). Lineage (NCBI taxonomy): Eukaryota > Metazoa > Arthropoda > Insecta > Phasmatodea > Phasmatidae > Medauroidea > Medauroidea extradentata. Next base: position 122,435 of record PNEQ01106848.1, read on the forward strand.
AAGGCACAGCTTAAGCCGGTGGGGTGCAGAAGCATGACATTTTAAACAGGAGTTTCTTATATAACGTTGGTAAGCACTTAAGAAAGGATTTTTGTTTTTATTATAATTTTTTATGAAAGTTTGTAGTTTTTGAAGTTAAAATGTGTTACTTGGTGGTTTAGGCTTCCGTTTGTAAATAAAAGTCCGTTCTATCAGCGTTTCTTCAAATTCAATCCCGAAATGGGTCAAATAAGGGATAAAAATTTGTATGGGAAGTACGCTATTGTTGAAGTTAGAATCGTGTAATTTGGTGTTTGGTCATATGACAGTATTAAGGTATACACAGTATTTTGTGCTACTTGTCGAATAATGAATAGAGATAACCAGTAGGTCGCAAAGACTATATATGTATATACACTAGCAGTCCCCCGCGGCTTTGCTCGCGAGTATTATTCGTTATTTACTTTAATTGAAAAACCTCTTTATACAAAAGATTGGTACTTCAGTCATCAAGTGTAAGAATGTCCAAGCGGCTAGTTGAACTAATTCTGCAGCAGGATAAGTAGCTATAGCTGTCCATGCGAAAAACAGTCTTAAGTTTGCCCCTGCCACTAACAGCGACTTCGCCTGGGGCTTATTTATAGCCCTGCCTATTTGACGTTATATGGTAGTTACAGACACCTAAGGTAAGAGGTTAATCAAATGAGAAACATCTGTTTACCCTGTGCACAACCATTTGTGACGGTGCCCACAATTATATATTTTCAAAATATTCGCGTTAACTTTATTGACATTACAAAGTTTCAGTGGGTAAAGGTTTCGCGGAAACGTATTTGGTGCCCCAAACATGAGATTAGTGAGATGATATATCGTCGGTTTACTGCCAAAAATGACAAAGTCAAAATTAGATAAAATTATAAAAATGCTTAGAATAGGTATATGTTGCTCACGAACAACTGCCCAAGTTTAAAGTCTATTCGTCTTTTCGTACTGTTGTGTCACAGTATAGTGACATACCACATTTTTGTTAATTTCTACAATTTAATACTGTTTTTAAACGAAATAGCATTTATGACTTAATCACTTACGGCAGTATACCGACGATATGTCAGCTGATATTGTAGAGGAACCTAAGCGGAAAGCGAGCTGCAATTTTACCCCTTTTAAAGACTACATGTAAATTGCACTAATTCGATCTCCTTTGTAGTTTTTGTGTGTCAGAATTGAACGTTTGCACGCAGTTTTTAACTGAATTCGAGCCCAGAACCTCCCGGAATTTAGACCTGAGTGACGAAAAATAAAATATCTGTGTCCTGGGCTCATAGAGGTTGTACAACACCACGTCTCGATAGGTTACTGTAGGGAAACTCCAGTATAAGTTGTTTCTCGCTGCTTGTTCCTGCTTTTCGGATCGTCTACCTTGATTATTGACAAACTAAGTTTTATTCTTAATAATCACGATTCTTATAAAGAAAAAAATTACATATATATTTTTTTAAATATTTACGTAAGCATCACTCTGACGCGAACAACACCTCAATATCGCTACTTTTTAGATAGATATCGTGGGTTGATGGAAAAA